>JACJUY010000743.1:103153-118497 GCA_014220935.1 Platorchestia sp. MABIK | reverse complement strand
AAAACCTAAAAGAGTGTGGCCAAAAGTATACTCAAAGAGTGTAAGGGACGGCATATTTAAACAATTTAAACAATTTTAAACACATTGAAACGCATGTACTTAATACATGTACATGTACTTAATATTCGCATACACATAATCAAAATCCATATGCATGATACAGATATGTCTTGATTGTTGTATGATGTAATGAAAAGATAAAATAATTTGCACTAAAAATTTATGACTTCTTTTTCGGTACGTACTGCAGCTTACACTTATTGTGTAGACGCAAGATAGCGAGCTATTTTAGTTTTGAATTCTCTAAGTGTTTGAGGGGTTTTGATGCTCTGGGGGAGTTTATTCCACAGTAAGGCGCCTGATACTGACCAGCTATCAGTTTTTGAGCACCTAACTGCGACCCTCGGAAAGAACTCTTGCAGGTAATCTAGGCTGCTTGTAATAAAGGTTGTCCTCAAATACAAGGTTAGATGTGAGCGAATACAGAATAATAGGTGGATAAAACGAATACGAAAGAGAAATCTAAGTGGAAGAATTTGAGAGAAAGTTTGCAGGGGTATGTAAAATTCAAATTGTTCAAAAAGTTATTAGTGTTAGAGTTGTCAATAAAAGTGCAATAAAAGTGAATGCTCTGAGAAGAATTGTAAGAAGTGAAAGAAGGAAAATGGAAAACGAACAAGAGCATACAGACTGAATAAATCGAAGCATAACATAATTGGTAACTCTGCATTAACTCTATAATCTAGAAAAGATATCCTAAAGATGGAAATATATAATATTATGCAAGTTTTGTAAGTCAACTCCTGCTTGCAAAAAGATGTAAAGCTCCAGATGTGAACAGGCGCCCAAAAAAACGGAATGAGCTGTCATTTTCCCCTTAGATGACTACATGATAATGCAAATGAAGGTACACTTTTCACCAAATAAAATTGATGTTATTCATTAAGACTTGCCATAAAAATTGTTTTACGAAAATGTTCATTAATGATAATTAATATAATATGAACGAATTTCATAAACATATTCAGCTGAAGGGAGAGAGGACTTCGAAAAGGATATTAAATTTTTACCTCTAAACTATTTGTCTCAATGGCAAAATGAAAGCCCATTACTGACAAGGGTTAAAAATGACAGAGGTTTTAAAATAACTGACTTAATACGTGTTATATAAGGTGTTGATTTTTTAAATATTCTTTTGTTAACGCTAGATGCGATGACGATCATTTCCAGTACCCAGTATACTATAGTGAAAAACAATGAAACCTCTCTTCTACATAAAAAACAATAAGCTCACTTTGTAAAGCATTAATCTCTCTGCTATTTCAAATGATGGACGGACACTCCTAACGCTTTTGGTTGACACAAAAAACTACCGGCAGGCCGCAGCCGAGACATTTCAAGAAACACTTTGCGAGAAGTACAGAAAATTCTTGAGAATTTCTTGAGCCCTACTCGCGCGACTTTAGACTTTAGTCCAACACTCGTAACTTTTTAGAGCATGGACTCATCGACTTCAAATTACTCTCAAATTAAAGAGTATAACATCCTCTGTTTCCCATATCGAACACACGACCACAACCCTAACGGTTTTCTGGAAAATAACTGTCAAAAAACTGGTGCTGCTACGAGTTTCTATTAAAAAACTATGATACAACTCTTTTTACTTTTATAATCCGTAAAACAAAAAATGCAAGAGAAAATTTACATAGTTGAAACAAAAATACACAAAATGTGTTTTTTAATAACATTATAGAGATATTTTAACTCAAAGTATCAGGGCCCTAGCAGTATTCTCGCAAAGCTACATTCGGCAATAGAGTCTTAATAAATTTGAGTGCCGGTAGCTCATAATAAATAAATCCAAGATCTTGCTAATTTTAAATCAAGCAATGTAGTGTCATATCTCGACAAATTATCAATTCAAAATGCTCGGAGTAATTTAAAAGTTGATGTAATGTAGTAATAAAAAATTCTCCAACGGGTCTCGGGCACTTTCTCGATTTGCCTATAGGTAAACAAGATCGCTGTGCAACTCAAAAATGTTGAAAGTCTGAAATTTCGAGGTCCGGCGACGTTCAATGTGATTTCGATTTAAATGCCAGCAAAAAATAAACAGTTTATCAAAAGTGGTCAATATTTTAAAAAGTCATACGACGGTGGAATTGCACCGTGCGCACACCGCAATATCTTTTCCTGACCTGAGTTCACAATTTAAATTTTATGAGGGCAGTACATGCTTGGTTTTACCATGTTTGATGGTAGGAAATAAAAAATTTAATGGAATATCACATGCTTATCATCAAATGTAAAAATCGTGCTGATTGCTGAATTTGAAGTTGATGGAAAATATCAGATTTGGTTTTAGAGTGTTATAGATGTTAATTAACTTGAATTATTCTTATTTGTAATTGTCAAGAAAATGTAGGAGCTGTAATGCATTTGTACATTTTGGAAGCACTTAACTTAGTTGATTAGAGCAGAGTGTCCATAGAAATATTTATTTCAAGTTAGCTGTAAGGTTAAAATTAGATTTAGATTGTAATTTCCAAAAGCTAAATAGTTCAATATAGTCAATAGTTGAACTGTTGAGAAAGTTAATTATTCATTAATTTTTACTGTGTAAAATGTTTTTGATGATCATCCAGAACAAGATGCTTGCTGAAACAGTAATCAATTTTAATATGCGATAATTTACAAATTATTAATGCTAGAAAATTGGGTCAATATGCAGTTTAATGCGCTCACCGAAAATTAAAAATTCTGTTCAAAAGAATCATTAAAGGAACACATTTAAAAATGTTCTACAAGAATGACATTCTGCTTGCTGATGCGTAATTTTTGAATAATTCAACTTTGAAGTTATAGGAATGTTGTATATGAAAGTGAAAGGATGGAGACATAAATACGCTGTAACAGGATATTGATGTAACATTGGGTGAGGTTAGGTTAGGTAACGTTAGATTAGTTAAATAAACTAATCTAAAATAACATAAATCAATCTAAAATAGCTTACCTTAACTTATCCAAACCAATGCTGTTCTATTCCCATCAAAACGTGGGCATGTCCCGCCAACAAAGTGGGCATGACCCAACAATGCGGGGACTAGGGAACCGACTATATAATGTTCCTATCTGAACGTAATTACTGTTATATCTAAAAAATAACGCGTCAGAGAGCAGAATGTCATTATTGTAAAATGTTTTTAAATGTATTTTTTTAATGATTCTATGAAATAGAATTTTTAATTTTCATGAGTGCATTAAACTGCATATTGACTAAAAATTGAATTAGATTTTATTGAAAAGAGCATGATATCAAATTTTATTTTGTTTTCTATTTAATTTTTGATAAGGGCATCATTGAACTTAACAAATTTTTTATTGTGATCAATGTTTGCAAAAACACTGCTTGTAAAATCTTGACTGGTTGATGGACAAATTTTCTCCTCAGCTTTATTCACACAAGTCAAACTTTTCCTTATTAGCAAGATCACATGAATGACATGATTTATGTTGGTAAGACTTCTATCTTTGGAGTTAGTAAAAAAAGAATATTTTGTACTGCATCATTTATCATTACTTGATTGATAAAGGCTAAAGAAGTCAATGCATAGATTTATGTCAATGGTCAGAGAATTTTGTGACAAATTTTGTAGTTGGGATTGATGCATTCATCAAAGTCCAGTGCTTGCCATATTGAACAATTATGGAAACTGGAAAGCTAAATAAATAGTTAAAACTAGCTCATTGCAAGAAATCCTTGATAAAGCATGGGACTAGCAATAGTTATAGCTTAGTTAAGTTTGTCTACCTTATGCTATTGGCAACCTAAAGAGGTATACTATAGGTTACTTTAGCTGTTCAGCAAATCTTTATAGATAGAACTTCTGTCTTTTGTGCCTATTCTACTTTTTTCAATTTCCATGCCTTTTATCAAATAATTTTTTTGCTTCTTTTTTGTCTCCCTTGACCTATTGTTTCTATGCAAAGAGAATTTTGTGTGAAAACATGCATTTTGCATAGATTCCCTATTTGCCACAGTTCATAGAGACCATAATAAATAGTCCTTTTTTGTTGCTCTTTGTAACTTGCCTCTATTGTAGCTTGGTAATCTTGAACCAACCAAAATATTGATAATCTTTTCAACATAACACATTTCATTCTTCCAGCAATAGTAGTTTAAAAACTGTATTGTTTTGAAATTGATTTCTATTATAGTGGACATCCTGCATAGGTCCTTATTGATAACCAATAGTATCTCCTACTTTACTCCTGTGTTTTAGTTTTCTATACTTAAATGTACCTTCTGATGTTTCACATTTTCCAGGATTAATACATCAAATTTATGTAATTCAATTATACAATGGCAGCAATTGCATGCTCATTTTGCTCTCAATCTCATTGGAATAACACTTCCAAGTTGCTAAATTTATCAGTGCTTAGAAAATTTTCTCCCATCTTAATAAACCATCATAGGTACCATCTTAGAATATTTTCCCCCATATTTATTCACAAACATAGGCATCAGTGCTATGCTCTAACTAATTTAAATAGAGAAAGAGCACCTGTGCTATTATTTTCTAAGTTATCTTCACAAAGATTGCCAAATGCTTTGCCTTTATTATTATCTACTTATATTGGATCCCATTGGCTGCACACATCATCTACTGACTGCATCAAGTTCAAGTAAGCCTAACTGAAACTCATTTTGAGGATTTTGTAGTTCATTTTGAAGATTTTGTAGCTCATTTTGAATTATTTGTATGAATTGTGGGTTAGGTTCAGTAAATTTTGAATAGTATTATTCCCTTCTGAAATTCAAATTCTTGCAGCAAACTTTTTGTAACTTGGTATTTGATTGTAGAATTTAATCATCTTGATTACTTTTGTGTTAGTTTTAGATAGTGTTTAAACATGTTACTTTTACATTCTTTATATATTTTATATTTTGTTTTGATATTTGCCAGGTTTAGAATAAAAAGTTAAAAATATATGCTGTAAAAACTTTTGAACTCTTTTTATTCTCCAATTATTTCAAGTCCTTTTAGAGAAAACTGGTGTAGCTAAGAAATCAAAATGGTAGATATGGAATTCAAAATTTAATTTGGCTTGTTTGTTTTTCAAACAAATTAGTTTTTGATATACCTTGTATATTATTGTATGCTACCTTATTCATTTTGTCAAAAATAGTTAGATGGATAAGTTATTGGTAATTAAAATGAATCATTAATTAGGTTGATAATATAAAACAGCTTTTTTGTATGATTTTGTGAACATCAGAAAGTGCAAAGAGAATATATATATGACATTTGCATTTCAACAACTTGGGATTTTCTCATGAATAGTACTCATGATAGAAATATTATTTTTGCCAGACAGTGAAACGAGTGTTGTCGATACTCTCATCAAGTACTTTATGCCATGCCAGTCAAAAGTTTTGATTATTGTATAGAAACATATTATATGCTCTGAAGCTATTTTTATTAAATAAGCTTTTTTGTGTCCACTGTACTAGTAACAAGTATGAAAAGCTTGATTGATAATTAAATTTCCTTTATGGTTTTTTATGCTCACATTCATTGTAAAAGTCTTGATAAAATAACATCCTGTAGAAAATTTACTAAATGTCAGATCATTATTTTTTATTCTAGGATAAGTTACTGAATTAAATTTCATTCCTAAAAGACATCCAGAGTCTCTTGTAAAACATTAAACAGCCATATTTGCATTGCAGCACTCACTTCATGGCAGTAACTTGAGATTGCGTTTCATCTATTTTGCTAAGTTTTTGGCCTTGGAATTGAATATGTCATGATAAGACTGCCTTAGCAATTTGGAGTCAGTGTACTTGCAATTCCTTAGCTTAAAAATGATTGATATGGTGTGCTTCTTTAGAAGATATTAAAATGTGTTGCTTATTTATGAGTTCTTGGTAAATTTTAGTCGTGTATTCTTTTGCCTACGATTTTCAAGTTCCCTGGGAATGTGTACTGTTCATGAGCTAGCTTTAAAAAATTTCCATATTGTCAGCAGAGTTTTTTAAAACTGTGATTCAAAATGACTATGTTGGTTTTTGGTCAGCTTATCAAAGTTTGTTCTCCTGCAAGTCCCATAAATGTTTGTATTGGCTACTTTTTATGTCTGGTAGACATTGACAGTTCATACTGTATGAATAAAATACATGTATTGGGAACATTACTGATCAGCACTGTTGGAATCATTCAGATGCCAAACCATTAGTAGTTCTTATGACAGCATATTATTCATTTTGGTAGTAACCCTCTGCTTATTCTAGTCACCAAGATTTTTTTATTGTGTAAAAAGTCTCTGGATCAATAAATCACTTGTCAACATAGCTTTCATTAGGTTGTAACATGTGTAAATATACTTTTAGTTCAAGATGTAATTATGAAATTGTATTTTATGTTTCAGGTCACGCCAATCCATGAACAATCCTGAGGAAGAGAAGCGCCTGATGAAAGCTGGCTACTTCCAGAGCAACGAGCGTAATAAGAAGACTTTTCTCATGACAATTGATGTTTTCAAAGAGAAGGAAAAACTTCTAAAGGGTCATGTTCAGTTTATTCAAACTGCATTGAATCACATGGAGCTGTTTGGTGTTCATCAAGACCTTGAGGTAAATTCACTCATGTGAAATATGAATCTGTTTTTATATCAAAGATTTTTTTCCATAATTTTGGGTGATAGAGGAAGCACTTGTTCTTTGAGTCATGGTGCCTTTTATATTTTTTAACACAAGTTACACTACAGTAAGTCCATTTGCTATACTGCTAATGTTGGCCCAGCAATTGCTAATGGATAGGATGCATTTTTAACATCCATTTTTTAAGTGCACAGGGCATAGATTTATGTAGACCTTCCTAGTTGGGAGTTTTGCCTGAAATCATGCTTGCGCCAATTGTAATGAACTCAAACTTGTATTTGCTTTAAAAAGATGGGATGTTGAATTTGATTTTAAATTTAGGTCTCACTTGCACTAAACTTTGATCTGCTTCTTGTTGTCAGGTGTACAAGAAGCTGATGGACGTGTTCCCCAAAGTAAAGATGATCCCCCAGAACATGTGGCAGCAGGAGTTTGACCACTACCCTGTGCAGCAGGATTGCGGGGTAGACCTCTTGCACCGCATGGAGCATTTTGGTAACGTATTCATTTTGGTAACATTCATTTCGATAATGTATTTATTTCAGTAACATTCATTTCTGTAACGTATTCATTTTGGTAACGTATTCATTTTGGCAATGTATTCATTTCGGCAACGTATTCGTTTTGGCAACGCATTCATTTCAAGAATGCATTCATTTCAGGAATGCATTCATTTCAGGAATGCATTCATTTCAGGAATGCATTCATTTCAGGAATGCATTCATTTCAGGAATGCATTCATTTCAGGAATGCATTCAATTTCAGGAATGCATTCAATTTCAGTAATGCATTCATTTCAGCAATGCATTCATTTCAGTAATGCATTCATTTCGGTAACTTATTTATTTTGGTAAATGTTAGATGATGCATAAATGATGTTATATTACCATTGCATAGAGTGTGTATGACAAACGTTGCAATAATTCAAATGTTTGAGCTGCCATTATATTAGTAAAGATAACAAGAGCGCTTTAGACATAATTTTGTAAGTTGATAATTTGCTCCTTTTGGATAATATGAGCCAGATTTGGGCTGCAATTAGTGAACACTTTGGCTGGTGCTTAGTTCACAAATGTAAGTATTGGTGGTCGTTCACATTGTTTTATTGCTAGCTTTGCTGTTTTTTATTCTACTGAGTGAAGTGAGAAAGTGAAATCTTACTGCAGTTCTTGGGTTATTACTCTGTTGTTTATCATGATGAATAACTTCAATGATGACTAATACTAGCTTCCTGTGGCCGAAAGTCACTGCAAAAGCAGTTGGTAAATTTAGATAATAGTTAAATGCTGTCATTCATTTGGCTTACTTTAAATTATTATGTTATGCAGAATATTATTGATGGATACTTTGTAATGAAGCATCTAATGTGATACCAAAAGTAATGTAAGTAAAAGTAACAGAAGTAAAATTGCACCATCATATTTTCATACACTAGAGAAACAAGTAGACCACATCTAGTAACATCATATTTGATTCTTGTTTACTGTGCAGGTGTGATCCCCGACACTGAAATGGACGACATCATCATGACAATATTCGGAGGCAACTCACACCCAATAAAGAAGTGCCGCCGCATGAGATACTGGATGCTCAAGTTCAATAACGCATCTCCGTGGCCTCTGCCCAAGCCTTTACCAACTGACTTGCTTGAGCTTGCCAAGCTGGCAGTTGCAAAGATGTGCTCCGTGGACCAGTCCTCAGAAATCACCGTGTATGACACCAAGGAAGTGGAAGATGCCATAGACGACACGTGGGTGGTCAGTGGGCAGAGCATCCATCAGAGGGAGCTGCTTGCCAAGCAACCTGACAATGTTCCTCTCAAAGTGGAAGGCCCGTGGAAGATCTATTTAAGAGACCAGTGTGTTGATTATTTTGTACTGAAGGCTGATCCGCTGCCTCAGCCTGAAGTTGAGGAGCAGGATAAAGATGGTGAGGGATGCTTCTATTTTTGTTGTCTTGCTTTGGTTTGTTGTCTGTGTCTAGGGAAACAGCAAAGAAGTAATGCTTTGAGTAGACTATGTAGGATTGAGAGGCAAACTATAATTGCCTGTTCATTCATACAAACTTTTCGACTGATTGTGAAATGAAGGTTAGTTAATTACACAATTGAAAGTATTCACTTGTTCAAATTGTGCAGAATTGTTATTACAAAGGTAAGTTACAGCGTTTGTCATTGTCATAAATACAATGCAAGCTTTAAATTATAGAATATTTATGGCTACATTTTTTACTTCTATGTTTTTTAAGAAAGTGGAAAAATTGTCTTTCATGAGCCTCTTCACTACTGTGCCTACTTCATTCTTTGATATAGTGTCTTTCAGGGTGAGATTTTGTCAACTCTATGCAAAGAATTAAATGAAAGGACATTTCTTTAATGTTCAGTTACTTATTATGAATAATTTCAATGTTAACAAACACTGCCTTCTTGATATGTACAAAGTCAGGGCTCATTGTGGAAGTGGAAGTCTGTAGCAAATTTAGATTTTAGTTAGGTAGATGCTTTCATTTGTTTAAATGTTCTTTTTGAAGAGAAAGCATGCAGACCTCCCGCACGAGTGTCTTCATTTTCACCCTCTGTTTTCATTTCACTTGGTCTCACAAAGATGCACATGCCTATGTGTGCTAGCCAACCAAGACATCCAAACGCTACACCCTTGTTGTCAACTTGAACTTCTCTAAGTTTCTATGTGACAATCCCTTATCTGAGCTAAAACCAAGGTTAAACCTTCAATGAATATCAGTTACTCAACTCAGATCTGATATTCTAGAGGTATTTATCATGTTCTGCTCTCAAACATGTCCAACACTCGCCATTTTTAACATGCACCATGTTCAACACAGACGTGTCGCTGTTGGCGTCTCTGCTCAACCCTGACTGTTCCCTGAAGCCGAACACGTCCGTCACTGTCCGGCCGTCCGTGCACGAGCAGGCGGACGGCACTATACTTGCGATCTGCATCTCAGGTATGCTTGATGCGAAAATCGGCTGGTGTCTGAATGTGGTCTGTTTCACAGCTTCTCTAGCATGGTGAGATGCACATAAAATTTGCGTCAGGGCCAGTATATGTTTGTTAACATGTTTCCTGTGATGGGTTGAACTGAAATTCAATCAAAATTTGCAGGCAATTGTAGTAAGTGATTTTGAAGATAGCAACAGTAACTGGATCGTGCCTTCATTTAGCTTTCATTGTGTTTATAAAAATTGAATTTGTGATTCTTGGTTGGTCAACAGCATTATGAAAATCCCCTCTGTGACCACTGGTGGGTATCTTCACAGGAAATGTGTTGAGTTTCAAAGATCCTTTGCTAGATTTTCAATGTCCTGTCACACTGCCTATTTAAACAAGGCCATAACAAGGACATGTATTTCGCCAGATGAATGTCCTTTTCGTGTTAATTTTAGTAGTTATTTTTACAGCTGTCACAACCGCCGTTATTGGACTCGCGTCAGGTTGTCATTGACATCAAAATGAGGAAGGAACTGCCACTCGCCACAGAACTTAAAGACACACTTTAGAGTATTAATTCGACAAGAAATGCTCATAAAATATACCAAAGAATTTTTTAAAAGTTTATTTTAAAGTCCAAAATCCACCTAGACGGTAAGTATTTAACTCCTCGAAATTTAAGCCAAGATTGGTACAAAGCTCACGTGATAGCTGTTTGTTCCAATCAAGTATCACCACGTATTTAGTGTCCTAAAGCGTGCTTGTCAAGGCAAGTGTTCAGTATCATTCTTGTGGGGTTGCATATGTAATTTAATAACTCTACTTTCTTGTTTTATTTTATTTTTTCCGGTGTGATAGCTCCGTCTTGTGCCTTTAGTTTTGATTTAGTATACTGGCTCTTTAAACTTAATTTCTAAGTTTAGCATCATGAGTTTTTATCACTTAGGTTAGTCGGTTACTGAATGGTATTGCAGAACAGTGTGTGCTACACAAACACGAAAACTGAGAGCTTTCCCATTGGTTTCAACGTGCAAGCTTTTTTTATTGTTCAATAACCAATGCGTTTATTTTCAAATGAGAGCTACTGTATTTTAAACAGTTTGATATAGTAGCTGGCGCACGCGAGAGGCTCTGGTGTACGCGTGTGATTAGGTTCAAGTTTCAATGTGTCACAGCCTTCAGTCTGCTCTAGTATCCCGTGTCATGAGCTGATTCACTTGACTGTCGCTCATTAACACTTTGACTGCGAAGTGAGCCATTGGTGGTACACGTAGGGAATTTCTATAACGCTGCAAACCAACCAGCAAACAGTCACCAACTCAATTTCCTTGAATATCAAAACTAAATGAAGGTTCCATTCAGTTAACGTTTGCTATATCCAACATTTCTGAATCCAATTGTCTTTAAATTTGAGTTGAATATTGAACTTCAGTTTTACCCACCGCAGTCAAGGTGTTAAAAGAAGTCTTCGCAGAAATCTGTAGCTTCTCAAATGAGCTGAAATCTGTAGCTTCTCAAATGAGCTGAAATCAAGTATTGAAATCGTTTGTGCCGAGTCTGTAGTTACTGACATTGGCACAGACTACAGTAACATGAACCTAAAGAACATTTTTGTTTCTGTATAGATAGTTAATTTTGAAATGATTAATAAACTATGCTATGACGTAGGAACTTGTTGATTCAAGAGCTAAGATATCGGGTTTTCTTAGCTCTTAGTCAAGATAGTGTTCTTCAACAGTCTGAATTTTATTTAGGTATTTGCATTTTGCAGTGTATAAAGTGGTTTTAAATACGGTGAACTTTTAAAGGAAAGGTCATGAAGTTTGTGTAGCGCACTTTTGCCACAGTGTGGTCTCTTTCATACACATTTATATATATAAAATATAATAAGCTTAGGCCTGATAATTTTTTCACTACAATTAAATTAGTCATAAATAATTTATCAATTCATGGCTAGTGAACCAATCCTACAGACCAATTTCTCATTTATTGATGAGCTAATTGTATCTTAGGTTCTTGTTTAAAATAATTAATAGAGTAATAAATGAATTACGAGTATAATTATTTGTTATTAAAGATGTAATAGAATAATAAATAAAGGTAACAGTTTGATAACGACGCAAACATGGGACTCCTTGTTGCGGATTATGTTTGGTGTGCCATTTATTTAAACTCGAATGTACTTTAAATTGATTTCGTGTCTAGGTACCTCAAGTCGGGACTCCCTCCTGTCTTGGATTCGTCTACTGAGTCGCTCAAACCCTCGACTGGAAGAGGGCTTGCCTGTAGTCTTCATGCAAGGCTCTCCTACGCAAGACGACGATCTGGCTTTCCCGGACCAGGACGACCAGCAAAAGGAAATAGAGCAAAGTGGTAGTGGTCAGGAGTCTGGTGGTAGTCAGGATACTGGCACTGGTCAGGGATCATTTGGTAGTGGTCACGAATCTAGTGGTAGTGGTCAGGAGTCTAGTGGTAGTCAGGATACAGGTAGTGATCAGAAATATGGTGCCAAAGAGCGGTTAGTAAACCAGGAATGTGAATCTGTCAAAGATGGTCAAGAGTTGAAGAAGCAAAAACCAAAGGACGAGAATGGAGGTGGCACTTACCGTCCTGTGAGATAACGCAGTGTTCGAATTTGTGGCGTTAAGTTAACCTTCCATTGAGACAAACATGTTTTTTTTTTCAAGTTCGTCTTCATTGTTGATAATGAGCTCTGTCGAAGAAACAAGGTAGAGTCAAACCAGTCTTTTTCGTTGACCGTTTGGCAGTGCTGACGTCATGGCAATGAACCAATTGCAGCGCTCATATTGCATCTGACAACACGGTTAGCCCCAAATCTGGCACCATTATTGGCCTGACGACATGTCGCAATTGTTGCGTTACAAAGTTTGTTTGAAATAAAGCCGTTCTATTGGCTAGCCGAAAAAGAGGAGGTGTAAATGAGGAGGCCCCATAGAAATGACTCTACCTTGTTTCCTCTCCTGTGTAATGAGTCAGGCAAGTGTCATTGGGTATTAATGGAGGAAATTTCTAGGTGTTTTTGTTGATAAAACATGGGGTAGTGACTAGAATGTCTAGCAAAATAAAACTGCTATTCTATGTTATGAGTGCAAATGTTAATACATGCTGGCTGAGTAAATATTTCTTGTTATTGACTTCAGGTATCTGAAAAAAAATTGGAGACCATTTTGTTGAAAGTATGTAATCCATTTGGTTTCAGGTTGGCCTGTGATTGATGGTTTCATTCAAGCTACAGGAAGTGTGAAGAGTTTGTGCTAGTCAGTTGCCTACTCTATTGTGATTTTTTAAACATTGTTAACGAATCTTTTGCGAGACTACGCGGCTGTCGTGGGATATTTTCTTTATGAGTCTCGAGTGCAACATTGGATTTTGGACAAGAAAGACACTAGTTCAATACCAGTCAGGTCATATGCCAATTTCTTCACTTAAGGGACGACAGCTCCTCTGGTGTTATTACAGAAAACAGAAAAGACACGTAGCGATGATAGAGGAAATTCTTCTACTCTTTGAGCTTGGTCTTAACTCCCTCGCCCTCTCCTCTTAACTCCTTTGCCCAAACTGAATTGTATATATGAAAATTAGTGCTCCCAGGGGGCAGGTGCGAGTTCCATGCTGGAGGTTAAGTAGGCCAAATGAAGTAGTTTTTTGTGCTGTTACGGGCCATCTTTTTTCGGTTCACTGCTGTGCTTTTCTTTATTTTTTTTTCTTCTTTCATAAATCGCTCTCAATCCTGCTGTTTCTATGCGCAGGATGTGGGGACACACCTTGTGCAAACATTCCTTGTTCCCTGAGTTCCATGCTAAATTATGCCATCTTTCTCTCTCTTTTGAGAACACCTTTGTTGTGGTTAGGCAGGCTTCAACGAACTTTTATTAGTACTATCATTAACAAACCAAAAAACCATTGTGCTGCGCGGTTGCAATAATAGAACTGTGAGGAAAGATCAGTTTTTACACTCAATTTTTAACAATTTGACTGCGACGTGCGCCACCGGTGGTACACAGAGATAATTTCATACTGCTGCTGACCGTCCAGTAGTCGCAAACTCAATTTTCATAAATACTTAATCAAAGCTAAATGAAGGCATTATCCAGTTCATGTTTGGTATTTTCAAAATAGTTTACTACAATTGACTTTAAATTTGAGTTTGGCATTGAACTTAATATTTAGTAATCGCAGTCAAAGTGTTGAAGGGGAAACAACTATTTTTACATAGTGGCGTTCCAGTTTGAAAATTTGAGGTCCCTAGATGAGAGTTCGGTAGGTCTTCTATTTGTTGAAGTAAAATGTTTCTGTTATGTTTAGAAACATCTTTTCTTGGTTTACTTTTATCCTGTTTTTCAGTGCCTACTACTTTCTTCTTCAACTTTTATCTTGTTTCATAAACTTGCTTTTCAACTTACCGTTTCTAAACTAAGTGATGCCTTCCTCTCTTTGGAACGTCTTAGTTGGGGTTAGGGAGGCTTAAACTAACATCTAATCTGTTACTTGGGCTCGCTCACACGCTGGAGGCTGATTGTCAAGTTTGTCTTAGTAAAACATAGATTTCAAGATTTCGCGTTTCCGACCAGCTTGAGGTATCGTACTTCATATCAGTACTGGTGCCCTAAAGGATACAATCGAATTTAATCGAAGTATAGAACATATTTAACCCGAAATATAGAAAATATCTTAAGAATTTATTTGGCCAATGAGGTCTTTGCCAGACGCTGTACCGATTTTTCGGTAATTTTTGAATCTGTCGCCAAAACCCTGTACTTGATTTGCGATATTTTGCCTGGTACCTGAAACAAGTGCTGCATGAATTAGAAATAACCAATCAGAGTCAAACCTCATGGCTAGCTGTTGTGTCTGCCCTCACGTGTGGGAAATTAACTTCGTGTGGTTCAGCACATTGGTAGCTATGGGTTAAAATTAAGTTCAATATTCAACTCAAATTTAAAGTTATTTGTAGTAAGCCATTTTTAAAACGGTAAACATAACTAGATTGTGCATGTATTTAATTTTGATTAAGTATTAATGACAATTAAATGTGTGAATACCGGTCGGTCAGCAGCATCATGAAAATCCCCTCCGTGAACCACCGGTGACGCACTTCGCGGTCCCAGTGTTAACGTTTAACAGTTAGGTTAATGGTTTTAGGGCAAATCCTGGGAAATTTAGGTTCATGGTTTAGGACAGGGAGAAAATCCTATCAGGTGGTTTTAAAAGTCTCTGAGGGTCGTATTGAGGACATGTTTTTAACGATCATGGTCAGCTAGTGATCATGATAATTCATTTCTCTGACTTGCAGCTTTCACGAAGCCTCCGGAAAGCTGTGTTTAATGCTAAGGTTTCTTAAATTTGTTTGCCGAATACGAGCAGTTAGAGGCTGGAGGCTAGAAATTGTAGTTAGTTGGTGAATACCAGAAGAAAACAGTTAGAATTTGACGCTTGAAATTTGTGGTGAATAAGTGCAAACGGTACTCGTAATTTGAGAGCTATGAATGAATGTTGTGGGATATTCATTGATGTATTTCACGATGAAATGTTTACAAAGGAGATTCATTTCATGTTCATAGGAGATTCAATGGATTAATGGGACATTCATTGCTGTATTTCAAGATAAACTGTTTATAGGATGTTCAGTTGTGAATATTCTTTTCTAGTTCATGTAAATAAATCTTACCAGTCGCCAAGTGTTATGAATTTACATGAAAAGTTCTGATACT
>JACJUY010000743.1:91303-103001 GCA_014220935.1 Platorchestia sp. MABIK | reverse complement strand
TTTCGTAGTTTTTGAAGTTATTTATCATGTCTAATTCGCACCGCCTTTATTCCTGAGGGCGATGCCGCTATTGTATTGATAGACATCAGTGCTTCATGGGGGAAGATACGAGGCGCCAATCTGGAGATGAGTCAGTCTTTTTTTTATTAAAAAATTAGGTTTTGTTTAGTCAGGATTCATGTTTTTTCTGTTCACTGCTGCCCTTTTCCAGTGTTAGTACTTTCTCCTTCAAATTTTATCTGGGGTCATGAATATCTTAATCTTGCTGCTTTTATGCACAGGTTCCGGGAGCAAACTTCTGGCTTTGATTCCCCATTCACCCCTCAGGGGGATGCAACTATTGTACCGTGTGTCCCACAAAAACCCGAACTAGGTTTTTATTTTCCCGCATCAGTAATACCCGTAATTATTTCCCGTATCAGTAGTAATCAGGAATACCGCATAATTCTGCTTGAAATGAAATGCTTATTGCATTCTAACGATGGTATTACTGATAGGGGAAAATAAATAATCGGTTCGGGTTTTTGTGGCACATTCTGAATAAACTGGAATTAGCATTCCCTGGGGTAAAAACGCAAGGTGCCGAGCGGAGAGTCAAGTAGACCTTCTTTTTATTGAAATAAAATGTTTTTATTTCGTTATCGACCATCTTTTTTCGATTCATTTTTGACCTGTTTTTCAGCACCTCGGACTTTCTTCTTCAGCTTTCATCTCATTTCCTAACCTTCCTTCTCAACTTGCTGTTTCTATGCGTATGGAATCATGTGCGGAAACGCATTTTGTACATAAATGTCCCATTTTTTCAACTCCATACTAAATGAGGACTTCATCCTTCCTCTCTTTGAACATCTTTGTTGTGGTAAGGGAGCCTGAAACTAACCTTTAGTCAATCAATCATTCCTTTGCCCTTAATTCCTCATGAAATGGTACATTCTTTTTCCCTCTCTTGGATACACCCTTGTGATTGCGACTTCCAACTAATTTATTATCTAATCGGGTCGTCTGCATTTATCTTAGAATGATCTCACACTACTATTAATGTTATATAGAACTATTGTTCTTGGGCTGGGTTTCTGAACAACTCTCATAATTTAATATCAGAACGGCTGGTCGCTGAAGCTTTCCTGTCAACTAAGCTACATCACATGCCGTTTTTTCTGGCATGAATGAGCTTGTCGAATAAAATTCAGGGGTTTTAGCCAAAAAATGGCGTGCAAACCTAGCCAAGTAGACAGTTGAACTTGGCAACCAGCTGGACCGCTCTGACTGTAAATTGTTCGGCTTTAGCGACAAGCTTTGAGCTATTGAAAGAAGCCAAAGTTTAGTGTTGTACGAGAAGCAGAAACTTTTCTTTGTGCACCAGAAAATTTTATTCAGATCACCTGAAGAGAAACTGCGTCGATCACGTGGGTCAACCGATAAAGCACGACTAGCGTGAAGAGGATATGAAAAGAACCGCAAGGAACATTTAGTTTATTATAAAAAGTAGTTACGAGCACATTTGCATGGTTGCTAGTTTAGGTTAAATGTATCACAGGCGCTTTACTTTCTTCGTAGTACTTCTAGTTTGTGATTGCGGGGAAGCTGAAATATTTCGTCTACTGCAGTATGGTTTATTGCTCACGTTACTAAACAAGCCTAACCCCAAACATCCGTAGGCAGATCTCATAGAAATAACACCTAGGTAAATTAACGCTTGGGAACATTTTCTGACCAATTAGCTTAACACCTCAACTATGGAAAGTCATCTCATAAAATCAACCAGGTAAACTTACACTTGGAAATACATTTTTTGTCACGCCAGACTATAATGCGCACGCTACACTGACTGAAAGTCAACTTGACATTTCGTTAGAGAAGTTGAAATGTTGCTACATTTCACCAACATTACTTCGATATGCCAAAAGGATCTTCCGCTACCAACCCCAAGGAAAGACCGGCACGGTGCTTCTTTTAAAGCTTGTGAAGTAAGAAAAATAGCTCATTTAAATGCACTCTGAAATGTTTATTTCGTACGTTTTGTACCGAGAATGTTACCAAACGGAAGACGGAGGAATGAATCCTGCGGTAAACAGGATACGACAGGCTATATATTTCGAGGATTTCGTAAGTATTCGAGTAGAAAGCGTGATTGATCTTCGGGATCGTGATATTGCCAAACTTCCTTTACCTTAGAGTTCTTTACTGTACTGACCGGCTTTGCATGGTTTGGGTTTTGCATATCAGTTCACATCAACAGTGCCCCAAATTTGTGTGCTTTGTAATACAGTAGTAGTAGTAGTAGTATCATACTACCGTTATTACACAAGTTAAAGGACAACATACACGTGCTAGAGTGTGACAGGGAACATATCGAATGGAAAGTAATGAGTCTGATGTGGGGTTCACTATCAGGGCACAAAACGCAGAAAAATGAAGATGAGGCCTACGTGACAAATTCTCGTTGTATCCCTCTCGGATGTTCTGCGATGAAAACCTAGTATCGCTTGTTTCCCGAAGTATTAGACAGGATCCCTTGTTTATAGAAACCGTGGGTTGAAAAGGAAACAAGATGAAAAGTTGAAGAAAGTCAAGTGACAGAACAGCAGTGAACAGAAAAAGAGGTCTTTGACAAAAACAAAAAAAAAACGTAACTAAAAGAAGGCTACCTGACTCTCAGCTCGGGACCTTGCATTGCCCCTGAGAGCGCCAATTCCCTTTGGTACAAAATTTGCACCACCCTGAGGGGACCTGCTCTGAGAATGTACGCAAATACAACGCATGTGAACACACCACGGTAGAGGAAACAAGGTAGAGTCATTTCTATGGGAGAAAATACACTTCTTGTTCGGCTAGCCAATAAAACGGCCTTATTTCAAGCAAACTTTACGACGTCACCATTGCGACATGTCATTAGGCCAATAATGATGCCAGATGCAACATGAGCGCTGCTATTGGTTTATTGCCATGACGTCAGCATTGCCACACGATCGACAAAAAAAGACTGGTTTGACCCTACCTTGTTTCTTCAACCGTGGTGCACACTAACTCATAAAGTGTACAATGCATTGTACATACAGTATATGCACTGCACTTATTTTTAAATCCAAAACAAGACATTAGCACACAGCACAACCAATATGTCAAGGAATATACTAGTTATATATACAGGAAAAGTCCACATCGTGATAACCTAGTATAAAATCATCCACTGTTGGCTCGCGACAAACTGGAAAAGCAGATTAAAAGTTAAATTAGGTTAAAGCCTCCCAAACCACAACAAAGAAGTGCCTAAGGGAAAAGGCTTTATTTAGTATGGAATCAGGGAATATATCCACAAAGTGTGTCCCAACACCCTGCTCGTAGAACAGCAAGAATAAAAGAATATGAAAATTGAAGAAAAAAGTGAGAGGCGCAGAAAAAAGTACAACAGAGAACCGAAATGAGATGGTCCTTAAAAAAAATGTATATATTTGAATAAAAGGACTACTTAACCTTCGGCGCGAGACCTCACATCTTCCCCATTGGGAGCGCTTATTCCTATAGATACAAAAGTAGTATTCATCTGAGGGGTATGAAAGCGGACAAATAGGAATAAGACGTGAATAAATAAAGTATTTAACGCCATTGGTAATTGAGGTGCATGACCTAAAAACAGTACCTTGGTAAGAATCAGTGACTCGTTTTGAACACATACACTGAAATAATAAATTCTGATGTATTTCTCCAAAGCGACATGAAACGAGCTTCGTTAAAAAAATTAAAAAAGGAATTCGGCTAAAAAAAATTTTAGCATATCACTTCATTGGTACGGTCCACAGAATTTGGATGCCGAAATTAGGCCCATTTCACACAGAGCTAGCAAAGCAGCATCTAGCAAGTTTGCATGAGCTATCTAGCAGGGGGCCTGCGAGCCAGGTAGGTAGGAAAAGCACTATTACGAGCCATTGTCTTCACACTGAACTCGCACGTTTTATCCAGCATGCGAGGTGTAAATGCTATTCCTACCTGCCAGTCTCGCAGACCATCTGCTAGATAGCTCATGCGAGCTTGCTAGATGCTGCTTTTCTAGCTCAGTGTGAAATGGGCCTTACCGTGAATCTAACGCATTAAGCTATTTTTGATTAGATGTTAGTTTAGATGTTTCCTTATCGAATGATAACAATCATAGAAAGGTTCAAACAACCTTAGCTCGGCTATATTCATATATACATACAAGTAGGGAAATGCGGAGGTATGATACAAACCATAAGCGACATGAAGTACAAATTCCTGAGAAAGTTTTCTACATGAGTAAAAGCTCAAGCATATTATCAAAACGCGGCTAAACAGTTTCACTGTTAAAAATTTCACACATTTCTTCATTGTTAAAGCTTGCTTGTAGCTACACATTAAATTTACATCTACAAGCGCTGTTCTTTAGTGTCCAGTTACTGAATCTAGGGCGCTCTAGAGCTAAATCTTCTCACAATGAACGAGGTTGTAACGGTGCAGCTGGCAGCGTAAGTTCCTCTTGAAGAACTTACGCTACGCCCCCGTAAATTGGTAAAAGATCCAGTCCCTGCCCCCGACGCGCAGGGTACTTTCACTGGGGGATAAATTCGATCAGTTGCAAATCCCGTTCGTTTCACTAGCCGTTCAACTAAGACTGAAATAAACACATCAGTAACAGGTACATCGTAAAACCGCGCTGCTAACAGCGCTAGCACTCAAATGGCAACAGTTCATAGACCTAAAAAATAAATTAGTCAACTAGGTCATTTCAAGAGGGCAAAGATGCGACTCTTGACTGCGAAGTGGAATCACGTCGTTCCAAAATGCGCGTAATTCTACGAACAAATATCACACAGCAACTCTTAACTAAAACGTCTTAATTTTATAAAAATACGAACCAAGAAATGTCCGGATTAGAGTGACGGCCATGCACAGAAGGTGCACAAACAAAGTCCCACATCGTAAGGGTCATCACATCAAGTAACATTACACGTAAATGATCCTTAAGCATACCATTATCGCTGCCAATCGCAAGCAAATGAAGTATATTAACCCTTAATTGCCCAATTTTTTTTACTCATATTCCCAATACCACAACCATTGCCATTAGACTGATGTCATCATTAGAATAATCATTAGCTACATCAGAATGGAAACAGAACTGCCGTCTGGCACAAAGCTTCAAATTTACATTAGGACACAAATTCGACAAGAAATAAAATATTTTAGCATTTTTGGAGCGTGTGCCAAATATGGCACGTAGGTCGGTTAAGCGCGTTTTTGAAGCACTTAATCAGTGAAAAGAGTTGAGAAGAACATCAATCTCAAGAAATGAGTCCTGAGAAACATGAGTGTATTATGAGTGTATGAATATTAAACAAAGGCTAAAACAACACAAGCAATACCCTGAGACTAGACATAGCAGCTCGCAAAGCATTGCTTTGGCACAGCCCATTGGCAAGCTTAACATTTGGGGTAATTTCTTTAGTATTTAACGCAACTTCCACGCTGCTGACTTACTTAAGGTTAGTTCTTTGGAATTTTTCTCATCGTTATCGCAAGAATCGTACATTGATTGTTACAATACTTATTTCAAAAACAAAATTGAGAAAAAAGACTGACAGATCACGGAGAACAAATAAACGATGATCATTCTAAAAATAAATAAGAACGACATTAATATTTAAATAATAATAATTATGATAATAGCAACGATCTTAAAAGGACAAGACAAATGCAAAACCGCTCCATGAATCGACGGTGCGTATTCAAAAATTGATATAAAGGTAATGTTGCACGACGCAAGTCACTCCAACGAAAATGCAAACTCACAAACTAAACAAGGAGGTTAAAAGACTTGGAAAATTTTACTTCCGACTCCGTGCAACATCCTTGGTTATACCTTCGAAGAGCGTTGAGCTATTATCACAATTACAGTTTTCTTTTCTTTCTGAACCGAGCCCGGATTTTCATGCAATTAATTACCGCTGTAGTGGTACAGATGAAAGCTTAAGTTTTGAGCAAGCAGACTCAACGTTGCCACCTGCATCGTTACGGCGACGTAAATTGTTCAAGAATTCGGACTCCGAACGACAACCGAACTATAATTCGGACTCCCAAAAATTCGAACTCGTGGAAGGAGATTCACACAGGCTTAATTTCGCTGGGATCGCGCCCTCTGGATCCTGAGGGTTCCTATAGGCGCCTCACTGAAGAAGATGGTGCCTGGCTGCAATGCACCGGCAGTTCTCGAAGAAACTCTTGCCTCACACGCAGTGGTTGCCGACGTGTCTCTCCCTGAGACACCGTCGTCATTATTTTTCCCGTCGCTCAACCCTGCTACGCTCACGGTTCCCATGTCCGTGACGCCCCTTTTCCTCTTCGAACTTCCGCGTTCCTTGACGTTCCTCATCAAACTTGCGGCACTTGTATTGATTTCACCTGTTTTCCAGGTACCTCCACTCATTCGGACTTTGTCATTTAATCTCTCTGTGTTGGCTGTTCCACCGTCACTAACGTTAACGCTTCTACCGCCAGTACTAACGCTTGCCTCTGGTTGGCCTGAAAAGCTGTCTTGTTCCTTGTATACGACGCTGTTCGTAGGTGTTGCAGAAGATACAACACCGTTAGTGGATGAAGTCAGAGTTAGAGTGACGTTGTTACTTGTGGTAACAGTAGCTGGAAGAACACCTTGAACTGTCGGTGTCGCGGTCGGCAGAACACTAAATGTGACAGAAGGAGCGGTCGTAGAGTGCCCGTCTGGCATCATGTCTGCTACAGTACAGCCGGTACTCCATTCCACAGAATCCGGCATAGTCACCTGCAAATCACGTAGAGTTAATACACATGACTATAAAGAGGCAGCGAAAAACGTGAGTTAAATAGTCAGCGAAACAAGACAAAAAACATAGAGAGTGAAGATACTTTCATGGCATGGCATTCCAGAATGAAATCGATTGGTTGTTAAACTTACTTTGATAATAAAACAGAATCAGATTCAAGGGTTCTCAAAGATGCAGCTAAGATGACGGTGGCAAGATAGTTAAAGAAGTGGATCGAACATATAATTTCCGAGCGTAGTGTGTGAATTTATCCCACAAAAGAGGGCAATAGACTCGAATATCTACCTCTTAGTCTCGGGATTTGAGCCAACACAATTTTCAAAACTTACTGATCAATGAAGCTGAAATTCTTTTAATTATCTACTAAATGAGAAAATACATACTGAAAGTTTTAAGAAGGTAAAGGTTCTTGAAGATAACTTTACTGAGTTTCAATGAGGTGAGGAGCGAGTTGTTGAGTGACTGAGATTTTCGTGAAATTGGATGCAGAGTCAATTTAGAATCATTATTTTTATTATAAAAGAAAGTTTTAGCCTCCCTTTACCATGACAAAGATGTTCCAAGAGAGGAAGGATGAAGGCACTATTTAGTATGGAGTTGAGAGGAAGGATGAAGGCACCATTTAGTATGGAGTTGAGGGAACGTGGAATCTATGCACAAGGTGCACAGAAACAGTAAGCAAAGGAAGAAGTTCATGAAACAAGAAAAAGTTGAAAAAGAAAGTAGTAGGTGCTGAAAAAACAGGACAGCAGTAATTCGAAAAAAGATGGTCCTAAACATAACAAAACACATTTTATTTCAACAAAAAGAAAGCCTACCTAACCTTTAGCTCGGGCCCTCACATAGTCCCCCTGGGAGCGCTAATTCCCATAGATACAACAGTTGTATTCCCTGAGAGGAGTCAATATAGAAAATTTAGTGATTTTCATAATTCAGAAGACTACAAACAACAGCAGTTTTCAAAATATTTATTGTCATCTAAAGTTATTGAAGTTATTGCACGTCTAACAGGCTATTTAAATCCTAGAAGTTATTCAAAGAAAAGATTACCTAGCTTAGATAATGATTAGCGAGTTTTGGAGAATAATTTTGCTATAAATGAATTCTTCCAAAAGACAGCTACCAATTATGAATGAAATATACTTCCGTTCTCGCTTTCTCCTTTCTCATATTCAAAAGGAGTAGCCGCATTACTCACACTAACAAAAAGAAACTTGCATGATAACTAATGCCAGGGTTCGCCCAAGTCATAGCCTTGTACGCAGTCTCCTCACTTCTTTCTGGTTAACTCTTGATCTGTCACAATGACAGCTCTTTGTCTCGCACCCAAACTCTCCAAGAGAGAAATCCAAATACACACAAGGCCACACCCTGTACGGGGAGCATCGAAATTTTTGCAGGCCCTCACACATTCTATAATTATCCTGGTTCTCCTTGTCAAGTCTTAGCCTGAAAAGTTAATTTTTTTCATAGCAACACTTCTCCCTTAGCAACAACTATCCCGTAACAAGAGACGTGTCCGTCCGTCGTTTCCCAAGTATCTGTCTTGTGTATACATTAGAAAGCTGGGTCTGCATCACAGATACGCAATTCAATCCCTTAGTACAAGTAAACGAGTACACCAGGATATTTAATCTGACATAGTTTACGGTTTATCATTTTCATGGAATAATTTTTGCTCTTACTCGAAAAAGGACCATTTTAGCGCTACACTCGTTCACTAGTTTACATTAAAGCAGCTCATCTGTATAAATGCAATTGATTAGAGAACAAACTCATATTTTTATTCAATTAGACAATACAGGTGAAGCTTAACATTTTATAAGGCATCGCAAAATCAAGAAATACCTCTTGGAACTGAGGAATCTGCAAACGCTGGGCGAGTTGTTGCGCAGGTTGTTGCAGGCGAATCTGTATAACTGGCTGCTGTAGTCGCTGTTGCGCCTGCATCGCAACTAAAGGTTGAAGCAATTTTGGTTGTTTTTGTTGCTCCACGTGCACGGGGCGATTTGGTTTGTGTTGTAGAACAGTAGGTCGAACCACTACTTGTGGGTGCCGTAAAAGTGCTTGCAATTGTTGTTGTTGCTGCACGGTGGCGGAAGATTGTTGCAGCAAAGCAGCATGAGACTGATGCTGCTGTGAAGTCTGGGAATGCTGTTCTTGTTCTGACGTCAACTGCATATGTTGCTGCTGGTAAGAACTGGAAGAGCCATGGTGCTGAGTAGAATTATAAGACACGAGTTGAATATTAGTAGATTGCAACTGCTGCAGCTGCGTGGAATTGGAAGCATGTTTTTCACGCAGGGAAGATTGAGAGGATTTTTGCTGCAATACTATCTTCTGAGGCTGTACCATCTGCAACCCTGACTGTAGCTGAGCTGTTTGTGTTCTTGGCAGTTGTTGCAGTTCCGGTCTAGCTGGGACTACTGAGTACACAATCCGAGATGGTTGGCGAACGCCAGAGGATGGTTCTTGTTTAGCAGACAAAGAAGTAGACTCTCCAGTACTTACAGTGAATGCTCCGCTCACTGAAGTGTCAACAATACTATCAGAGCGTACTGCTTCTAGTGATGTGAACATTGTCTGACTATTTCTCTTGCCCATGCTCTCAATCAGCGTGTTTGGTTTCGACAATTTCAACAAATTTTCTTGAACAAATGAATTAATTTTGGTTCCTCCACGCGATATTGCGGCAGGGCTAGGGCTGGCATTTGGATGAATCTGAACAACATTGTCAGTGCGTTTCTTCCTCGAAGGGTTTCTGCTTTTGGAGGTGAAGACCATAGCTGAATTGGACTGGGAAACTTGAACTGTCGATAATGTTGCAGTGGAAGTTCTGGGTTGTGCTACAACAGAAGTCAATGGAGTATTGCTCAAAATCCTATTGGGCACCACACTCGCTTGCCGTACTTCAGATTTGGTCACAGGAAACGTCCCAACTTTCAAAACAGAAGCACGGTCATCAAGTGAATTTATTGCAACATTTTTTGATGATTGATTAAAAAAGTTCGTATTCAAGCTCACTGCTTGATGAATCTTAGGAGCTTGGTCTGAAATTACGGTGTGTGAATCAACGTGACTCTTTCCTTTGACTCCTGCACTGGCAGATCCTACGGCCGTTTGCTTCAGCGTGTCTTCGTTAGTTTCCGAAAGTTTTGGTTTGACGACGAGGGAGACCAAATTCGGCGGGAGCACAACAGCTGTGCCATTCAAGTTTGCTTTTTCAAAGTTCCCGTCGCTTATTAAAACTAAATTCCCGCTCGAGTCAACCTCAATTCTGCCAATGATTAACGGAGCTCCTGTTTCATCAGAAGTCTCAGTTCCTTGGCCCGGCACACTTGAGGCAGAGTTCGGGCCAGGCACATTTGATGTTGAGTTTGTCAAGTGATTGGCGTTTGATGCCATATTCTGTACATAAACTCTGGAGTTCTCTGCATCAGGATTTCCAACAGACACTGAAGGAAGAACAAACTGCTGATTTGCGTTGGCTTGAATCCTTTCATGCAATTGAGAAGTCAAGCCATTTTTTAGCGCAGGGAGGACCATCTTCATTTGGTTGTGAGAAATATTTGACTTCAACATCGTACTACTCTGAGTAGCCTCGACCGGTCCGACAGCACCTTGAGTGAAAATCGGCTCAAGTTTTTGCCGTTTCTTTTGCTGATCCTGTACAGCAGGCTTTTGCAAGATCAGGTCGGTGTTGACAGCGGCAAAACCTGAGCTTCTCAAACCTGTAGCCGTAGCCGTCAATTTACGAGCAGCACCATACTCGATACATTTAGCTTTTAAATCCGAGGTGGCTCCTGCCTCAAGATCCATGTTATTTATCCTTTTGAACTCCACATCATCCATGACGATCGTCCTGGGTTTTACAGAAGAGGCGGCACTGCTTTGCAAAAATTTTGGATCGTTTGCTAGAAAAACGGGAGATTTTGATTCAGCATTGCTTCTCCGCACGGAATTTTGCCGTTGATTAGTGAGTAATCCCGAATTTTGCTGTCCCTTCGTAACGCTGGGATGCGTAGCAATGATACCGAGTTTAGAATCCTGGGCGGAGTTAGCAGACGACACAACGTTGGCGGTTACCTCTTGTGTAGCCAAAGGAGCAGTTGTAGTGTTGGCTGTGTGCCCAGTCGCAAAAAATGGAGGGTTCGAAGTTTCTTGGGTTGCGTCAGGTGGAGGGTCTGGAGGAAGGGTGATTTGGTGTTGGTTGGCGAGGTGTGATCGGTACATGTCTCGCTTCACGGTCTTGAATTTGCAGTGTTCACACGCAAACAGCAACCCCAAGGCAACGGCTGCAAAATAAAAAATTGCATGAGACCGAACATCTTTAGATAATGTTCTTCCTTCATACAGCCTTCAACGATATGAATGAAATATTTTATTTAAAGGAAATTTAGGTTAAAATATATTTTACGATCATAAATCTGATTAGATGTCAGCGGTAGATAACAAGAAGCAATCACAACATGTTGAATGTCGGGATAAGAGCGTTATTAGTACTCTAAAATTTACTTTTACTAGAGCCAAGGACACAAGATCAGCCAGCTGCCTAATAAACCAATCGTTTCTCTAAGTAGGTGTTACGATAATTATGTCAGTTCAAGTAATTTTAGATAACATCATCAAACTGATATTTCATACAGCATTCTATTGTTGAGAAACAATTTAATTTTGGGAATTTTCAACTGATTTGTGTCGTTTTTTGTGTTAACTGATTTGTGCTTTTGTGTTTTGCATATTTTTTAGTATATTGTAGCACTTGCGTATTCCAACAGCACGAGCGTGTCGCTTAACATGTGTGCCTGAGCGCTTAACATGTGTGCCTGGTGGCTTGTTTTCACATGTGTCGGAGTTTGGTGTTGGTGGCAAGGAATTTGTGT
>JACJUY010000743.1:39613-83270 GCA_014220935.1 Platorchestia sp. MABIK | reverse complement strand
TATCAATTAAGGATGTTTTAGGTTAAGGTGTTTTAAAAACCAATGTATCGACATTTCATGTTTGTACTTTATTGGAAATAAATGTTTTTCTTTTCTTTCTTTTTCTTTCTGTAATAAGTTAGGCTCGCTCGTATTTTTTAAACGCGAGAGTGCTTTTCAAGCTGTTTTGTTGGGATATTTTTATTTGCCTTCCATTGAAGAAATTGTGTATCTATCATACTTTCCCTCAAGGTAGTAGAATGTTTTTTTCCAAGGGAATCTTTAAATTTGTTCATCATTGATGGATTGTCAGATCATTTACAATACAATTTTAGCAGAAAATACCTGCTTTTGACACCAGAAATATTTTTCTATATTCATGCGTTATGTGAACTAAATTCGACTGGAACATGCACAATGGATGAATCTTCGCTACAAAGCAACGAATAATTTTCTAGCACAATTAGAATACTTACCTCCAACATCGCAGCGAAAGCCGAAACGTTTCTCTTCAGACTCATCGGCTGTCCGATTTCTCTTCCTGACTTTCGCAAGGCCAATGGATTTAGCAGCGAAAGGACGACCAGATTTTGGAGCAGGTTTCCGTTCTCGTTTCCTGAGATTTACACTATTCATCACCAACGGCTTTTCGGGAGGTTGTGAGTTACTTTTTCCAGAATCTAGTGCAGATAGCCGTCGATTTGATTTAACTTCGGGTTCTCCAACAAACCATAAAGGACTTTGAGGCTCCACCTTAGGTTTAGAAACCACGTCCTTATCTTTAGCACTTGGGATGATATTTGCGCCACCTTTGTCAGGAAATACCTCAGTCTTATTAACCGTTCTGAGAGGCGGCGACAAAGATACGAAAACAGAACTCACTGAAGAGGAAGACCGGATCACAGAAGTGTCTGTTTTAGGAGTCTGGACGCAGGTGTTCATCTTTGGAGGCTGAATGGAAGCGGTAGACAATTTTGGGGTTGGAACAATGGTGGTGATTTTTTTAGGGACCTCAACGTTAGCTGCTGACGGCAAAATCGAAGTGGCAATTTTTGGACTTTGAACGTTGCTATTCATGGTTGATGGCTGAACAGAAGTGGTTATTTTGGAGACAACAGCGTTAATATTTGATGGCTGTACGGCATTTGAAGGTTTCGGAGTTAGAAGACCGAGTTCGTGAGCAGTTTTCGACTTCGCATCAGTTTTACCCTGAGTTACGTTGAGAGCTGAACACAAACTTTTACCAGCTTCAGGATGGGAAACGTTGTTAATGGAAGTTGACATTGCCATAACTCCTGGGAAAACATACTTCGGAAAATTTTTAAGCGTAGATTTGGCAGAACTTGTACGTGGTAGAAACACTTTCAGTTTTTCTGGCTTGTGGAACGTTTCGTCGAGGTCAGGGTCAGCGACATCGAAATCGGCATCAGGATGGTCGTTTTTCATATGAGCCTGAATGGCTTGTTCGTCCGTAGAAAGAACCATACAAGAACGACATCTGTAGTACACTTGGTGGAAGAGCATGTCACTTGACTGATGAGGATCTTTGGTACGTTTCACTATTGTTGTAGTTTTAACGGGAGACTGCACCGACAAGTTGGACTCTTCCTTAACGTGGAGGTTTTGTTTCAATAATATGCCTGGATTATCGTCCTCCCGATGAGACGAAGTAGCAAGATTTACGTCTTGTGATATTACTGTTGGAATTTTAGTAACGCTAACATTAGATTTGGAGTTATCGTCTTCTTTCTTGTCAATCGCAGACAACATTTGAGAAAAACTGAAATCCGAGTGCAGAAAGGATGGCTTCCTAGGAGAATAGGTTTTGTCCAAATCGTCAATTAAGTTGGAGGTACTCACAGAAATATCGTCATCAGACAAGTTGCTGATATCAATACTCATATTTGAGTTATCCAGAAATGCAGATGGGAAAGTCAGCGTCATTTCAGAAGAAGAGGAACAATGGGGCAAACTCTGAGCAGTAGATTGGTTCCGGATGAATGATGTCCTGATCCCATTGGCGGTAAAAATATCGGGTGCAGCAAGACTAGTTGACAGGCCATGTAAATCTTGCAAAGATCCCGCAGATTCCTCTTCAAGATTATCGGCTAAAATATTTTGAGGATCTCCGAATTCTTCTTCCAATGATGTGGAGAACTGAATATTAGGCAAAATCTCATCAGTATCTCCAAGGAGGCTAATTTCACTGTTTTGATGAGGAAGTGCTGGACTCGAAGAAAGAGTCTCTCTCAAGTCCCCAGCGGCGTTGTTTGCAATTGAAAGAGGCGATGTCGACGCCGTGATGGGACTTTGTTGAAAACTTATCGTTGGTGAAGAAGGGGAAGTCGTGAAATCCATTAGCTGTCGACTATCAAGTACCTTCGAGCCGGATCTGTTGTTCACAGTAGCAGTTTCCTTCAATCTTTCGATCCCCGTCTGTGCGTATCTAGAATCATGAGGAGTAGAATTGACGTTCGCATTGATCGACGTATGTAAAAGAGTTTCCATTTTTGCAGTTGATGACATACTTTGGTTTTGGTGCAACACGAAATTTCCGCTTGAAGGGAACGAAACGTTTGAACTTAAACCTCCACTCCGTAAGTTCATCCTTCCAAGACTTTGCAATCCATTTCGGGTCACACTTGAAGTTGCTTTAAGAGGCATGCTTTGTAGTACATTTCTACTGTTCTTCTCACTCGATTCTGAAGTTCCTTTAGAATCGAAGCTTGAAGGCTTGGCAAAGTCATGCGGTTTGGAAGTTTTGCAATGCAACTGAATATTGTTCTCAGGTAGTCGGTTCAAAACCATGTTATGAGAGATGGAAGCATTAATAAAAATTTTGGCGTTATCTGGTGAACCTGACTTGTTTTTCACAACTATATGATTAGAATTTACAAAATTCGAATGGTTAGGTGGAGTTACAACGGCCTTCGAAACTGGGACTGTTTTTAGACTTGAGTCTTTAGACATCCCCGGACTAAGGTTAGTTGGTCGAGGAGAAGGAAGACAAGAGCTAGAAACAGAGCTGGAAAGGTGAGTTGAAGCTGAGGTTGCGTAAGGCATACTAGACTGAAAACCACCCGTGGACGAAGCAGATTGCGTTTTTTTCACAGATGAAGCTATGCTCGGCTGTGTGACTGAGGAATGGTACAATTGCCCGGACTTTTTGATTGTCTGAGGCACTGGAAGTCCTGCATCGTGGCTGGATATCAGAAATCTTTCACTTTTTCCCGATTTCGAGGAAACCTCCTGCTTCCGCAAAGAAGACACCGATTGTATGACAGGAGTTACAATACCACATGGTGAAGCCTGACTAGTTACGACGGTGTGATCGTTTGTACATGGAATCCGATTATCTGGAGTACTCAGTAACTTCGCAAATTTTATAGTTTCAGTTACCGAAGGCAGGCCCGTATGGTTGTCGTTACTAGAAGGCGCGGCTCCCGCAAAAGCCGACGGGCTCATGAAATCCTCGAAAGACACGGGTATCGTCTCACCTTCCTGGAGGGGTAAACAAAGGGCACCTTCCGGAAGGTTTATAACCCCCGAATGGGATTCATCTACGGAAGAAACGTGGTAGCCAAAAGAAGCATCATCTGTGAAGTTAATGAGATTGGCCCCCAGGGAAAGAATCTCATGTCTGCTGCTCGAAGATTCTTGGTTTCTGGGTGAGAACTGCGGTTGATCAGGCCTTCCAAGATCGCGACTTGGCGACACAGAAATACCCATGGTGGCTTCTGGCAAGCCGTCTGACGTGGTGGAGCTATGAATGACTCCGAAATCGGGGAGGACATCAGACGGATCGATATCTGGCAGTTGGTCGAATACCCCGCCGTCGCCCTGAGAAAAAATGTAACATGAATGTATTTAAAGAGTTTGTCACACCAGGAACCCGCATCTGGCTTTCTCTCAATCATTTGTTTCAACTATCATTACGACATTCATGCTAATAAAATATCATTTAATGATTTTTATCTCAAGACATTTTGAAAACCAATGATGTTTTTCGTATCATCTTTTTTGGAAATAAATTATTTTTCTTTCTCTTCTTACAATAGGATAATGACTCAGTCATAAATGCGTGAATGCAACAAGTATTCTCTTCAACTGAGAGGCACCTATTCAACCTCTTTCCCCTGGGGACGAGTAAACTTGAGGTTTTTATTTTTCAGAGCTCAACGAGGGAACTCGTTCGAAAACTAATTACCAAAAACAGCCACAGGTGAGTTTATACATTCATTGAAGGCATTGACAGCCTAATCAGTTGAAGATGAGCTCAGTATCAGAAATACCATTAAAAGACGATAGGAAAAAATCGTACGGAAACTAAACGTTTTCGACAAAAAAAGTCACCAGGATAGGGCTACAGAAAACACCATGCAGATGTTTCTCTCCAATACTTCGCAGGAGTTACAAGCTACACTAATAGAAAGAAAATACTTTGGATTGGAGTCCTGGTTACGTTTCACACATAACTAAATTAAAACCCTTTAAATATTGAAGGATCAAAACACGTTATTGAAAAATTGCGTCAGTGACCACTAAATTGATCATCACTGCGTTTCAGATAAAACCTGGTTGATTTCAACTGCGTCCTCACGGGCAGATTTAATTAACTAACTCTTCATTATAATACTGATTAGTAGTTTGAATTATTTGATGAGGCCTATGGGTTCAGAGCTTTAAATGCTGAATTTTACAAACCGCTTTAATTAGCAAATCAATATTACCTCAGTAGCTTCACAATGTAAAAGGCGCTTTAGCTCCACTGAAAATGAATGCATGAAAACGTAGGTGAAAATATTGTTTGCGATTTCGCGGTCGTTTAAGGCACGTAGACACACTTTCATAACCTTACAAAATTTCATACCTACATTCAAACATTTTCTACGTCCATAACATCAATTCAAGCTTTTAGATTACTTTCAAAATGGTAACTACCATATGTCACCTGCGCTCTTCAGTAAGATTTCCTTCGCACTAATTAATTGAGTTATTCAACACCTTCCAAAAAAAAAAAAACAACTTCACCGTGTTTCCGCGGTTGGTTAGGTTGTGAGTAGCAGGATATGGAAATCGACTTTAATGCTCGAATACATTTTTATCTTTCCTAAGAAATATAGAAAATACAATTCCACGATACGTTTCTCCTTGTATGATAACGGTTATTTCATAAAGAGGTTCCGAAACAGATGAAATATCATTCATGAGCAATTTACCGACTGGTTCACACACAGCCCCAAACGTGTCAAATGACACACTTACCTGGACTGAGTAATCCATCAAATTGTTTAGCTGCAGCGTATACGTCGTTCCAGAGGGGACCCCATCTAAGTTCCTCTGCAGCCTCTGCATTCCCACGTCAGAATCGAGATGTTGCCCCCGCCGCGAAACATTACCCTGATCAGAACCGACCCCGAGAACAGCTGCCACAGCACCCAAGTGCTCATCAGCGTGTGAAATTGCACTATACTCCTGGAAATCCTGAAAGTCGTAGGTAGTCGTGGAAGCTCCTCCGCGGGTCGTCCCCGTATTGCGGTAGGGCAAAACAAAGTGTCCGGGAGGTGACGCTCCATCGTAGTTCACGAGGTTGTCAAATGGACATGTGGTTCTGCGCGGTTGGGCGCCATCTTCATTTGTGCCCATCTGTAAAAACGATTAGATGTTAGTTTAACATGTTGCTTGTGATACAACCCACCAGTCGGTCATGTTTAAGTTTTTCCAGCTGCAAAACAACACATCGATGGGTCGTTTGAAGTTTTGGATATGTGTGTTCCAGACAAGCCCCGTCACTAATGCAACACTTAAGTTCACCCACTTGTAACTTTCGAAATAATGCACCTATCGACTTCAAATTACTCTCAAACGAAAGAATGTTTTAATATTTCGTTTCAATTACAATTTGAAGTCGATAGGTGAATTATTTCGAAAGTTACACGAGGGTGAACTTATGTGTTGCATTAGTGGCGGGGCTTATCTGGAAAAGATCGGAAGTTTTATTAACAATCTTTTTAAATTAATGGTTTTTAATATACCCAGTTAATTTTTGGTATTTATAAATTTTTAAAAACTTTTGACTTTAAATTGGAGTTGGATATTGAACTTCAGTTTAACCCATCGCAGTCAAAGTGTTAAGCCTCCCTAACTGCAACAAAGACGTTCCAAAGAGAGGAAGGCACGATTTGGTTTGGAGACCAAGGAACGCGGAATCTATGCACAAGGTGCACAGAAACAGTAACTTGAGAAAGAAGTTCATGAAACAAGATAAAAGTTACGAAAGAAAGTAATTGGAGCTGAAAAACAGGATAGGAGTGAAACGAAAAAGGATGGTCCTTTAACATAACGAAAAAACATTTTTTTTCAACAAAAAGAAAAGAAGGCCAACTAACTCTCAGCTCAGGACCTCACATAGTCCTCCTGGGAGTGCTAATTCCCATAGATACAGTGGTTGTACCCCCCTGAGTGACCATCTGTAAGAAAAAAGTTGCACAATAAATGAAGATTTGAGTAAACCACATGTATATTTAGGCGTACGTACATGTGAATAACAGCATAAATAAGGAAATTACAAGCAAAAACAAGTAAAATATAAGCGGAAACGAGTAGAACATAAGCAGCTATACATAGGTGAAACACGTGGATAAATACATAAAGTATACGAACAAATATGTCCTACACATGCAAAAATAAGTAAAGCCAGAAAAAAAATAGAGCAGCATATTCAAGCGCGTTCAGCGCACGTTGTGATGCCGCTGATAGAGCAGACAACACCGCACTTGCGTCAGACCACGGCATCAGCTGTTATATAAGAATACTGAACCTACATGCATCCAATCTTTTCCAGGGGTAAAACTTGTTCCCGAAGATACCTGATCTTTCACTGCATAAAGTCTCATTTTTCTAAATATTTGTACTTTGTTCCCTTCGATTTAGTACTGTTTTGCTCTGAAAGTTCTAAGAGACTTATAGTTATCTAGCGTTAATTCCAATGCTCGTTCTAAAGAATTATTAGTATTTTTCCTCCCTTTGTTATCTGAATGTTAAAACCCTGCCTAATGTGAACAGTAGAATCATTTCAAGAAAACCATGCAATGGTCATTGCATAAGAGAGAAAATATCTCACGATAAATTTTCGAGTAGCGTAAAATATTATACATGTGAGGAAAATTTTGTGAGAATTTTGATCATTAACTCGTGTTAAAATATAGGAGCTATATTCTAACAAGCAGCACCCTTGTCCCAAAAGAAAGAGAAAAACAGCAATAAAATATAAGTCTCACGAACACGCAACTTTATCCTCATACATATACTTAATGAAAGAGTAATATACCCGACAAATTTCAACTGTAATTGACGTATGCTTTCCGAAAATATTCCATTAAATGTATGACGGAAATAGTGGAAATGGGTAAGAGGTTTAATTCGCTTGAGTGAGGTCACAAATAAATGAATTCAATTTTGATCACGAAAAAACTTATGTTTTTTTGTACTTCTTCAACAGTTACTACGTTTATTCGTCAGCCAAAACCGTTGCTTATACTGATTTCTTCGAATTACTCATAAGTATAGAGCTAAAAACTATAAAATTAAACGTGTTTCCAAAGAACATGAATGAACAAGTTTCAAAGAAACTGACTGCCAGACTTACCCTAAAAGTACCCTAAAGTACCTAGCCTCGCTCCGTCGACACGTGAAACATGGCGGCGGGCTGAGACATAACTTGTTGGAACCCACAACAAAATATACACTTTTAATTAAAATCCTTTTAATTTTAAAACTACCCTTGATACTCATTAAATATATCTGTCAACCTGAATAAGTTCTCATAATTTCAACTTGTAGATAAATCTAATAAAACGTGGCCTCAGACTGAGAAAACGTCTGACGAAAATAGGCAGGCGGCAAGATGGCGCCTGATCGAGGCTAGTTATTTACGTACAACTCTTCCTGTAATCATTATGGTGGAGGCACTCATAAAACGAAGGTATCTCTTACCTTTGCACACGATATGAAATAGTTTTTACCATGAATAAAAGCGCACGAGAGAAGAAACACACAATTTTTAACTAAAACTTGATGGACTCACTGCACTTCTGGGAACATAACGCGTACTGAAAGTGAAGAATAGAAACCTCAATCGTCAGGGTCGGCCGATGACGCAAGGGCTAACTCAACAGTACCGCCATGTTTGAAAGTGAGTTCTTAAATCTGTTTTTTTTACATGAATTAGTTGGTAGCTAAGATGCGCGCTATAAAACTATCAAACGGGTGTAAGTTTGAAATTGTGTTAATGCGGGATAAAACTCTTGCTGTGTCAGTGTATTCAATTTTATCCTGTAAAGAAATAGTTGTACGAACAGATGAGTTTTTTCTTCAGAACAGATACTAGTTTTCGACGTTTATGAGCGTAGAAAATTAATTTTATAGTAAAAAGCTATTACTTCTTGCGATTAATAATTTGTCAGTTAGTCATCAAGGCGATTAAATAAGTTTTGTTCCCGGAGATAAGGCCCGATAACAGTTCAAGCGGAAGGAAAATTGTCAAAATTACTGCTTTGGACCTAATCAGAACTACTTGAACAGGTGATCGTAAATGTCATGTATGTTGAAAAAGAAAACTAATTTTTAAAGTTGTGGTATGTGCAAAGATTTGAAACGTTTTCAGTTTGAAATACAGTATCATTTACCCAAATATTTTCAATACTTAACAAATTTTTTGTCATCGTAGCAATTGAAAGCCTTAAACTCCCTTGTACTTGTTGAAAAAGAAAAAATTTTCTTGGCAAGAGGATCGAGGTCTGTCTAATTTACCAAACATGTCATATCTTTTTACCTTTACCTTCTTTTATGACAACATTTACTCTTACTATTTCCTACATTTTATACACACATAAAATACCCGGTGATTTTGATGATGCTCTTTGTGCTATTAATGGATTAAAGATTATATCATTACATAGCTTTTTTATACTGTAAGAAAGAAAAAATGAAAGAATTAAAGCATGATGCATAGAAAGAGGATTCAAATTTGTAAAAAAACATGTGCAATTGAAAATCTATCAAGGTTAAGTAGAAAACAGATCTTCTCAATTAAAGTGATTGATTTAGAATATTTTTCCAATCATCACTTGTATCAGAAAAGAAAAATGCTTAACTGGAAATTTTACCCAGACTAAGATCAATACGGTTTGTGACAATCAAATCAAGTTGACGTTTGTAACTGAAGTTCCTATAAATAATATGAGGCTGCAATGAATTGTCTATTACTACTTGAATCAGGTCATGTAAACTACATTGTACCTTTTTCTTAACTTAATGCATGTGCCCAAATTTATGCACCTTTCAAAATGTATATGAACATGTATACCTAAATAAAGTGTTTCTGAGTTCTTTCAGTATGTCATGTATTGATAGATTGAAATTAAACATCCTTTTTCCTTTATGAAACACACTATCAACCGCGCCCAGATCTGACTCTTGAAGGTAGCCAATCACAGGACGAGTTGATAGAGGCGTGTACGAGGTCAGCTGTGCAGGCGCAGCAGCAAGTTTTACGCACTCCAACGTCATGTGATTGGGCTCCTTGGCCGCTGAATTTTCTGTTAGCTACTGTAAAAAGAATTCATTTATGTAGTCACTGACTGTTCTAAGTTCAGATTTCTAGTTATTGGCAACGTTGTACTGATACAAATCAAATCATAAGTACTAAAATACTTGAAACTCAGCATCACCATCACTTGTGCAGCTACAACTGCGTAAATTGTTTGTTATCAAGCTCCCGCTTGTTGATTCCGTTCACAAATTTGCTCAAGGAAAATACGAAATGAGATTTTTTGCTACTGATGTTTTTCTTTATTTAAATACTTCGTCATTGATATCTATTCTACCTTTTCCGTTTGAGAAAGTAGGGGGAATAGGTTTGCTGCTTGCGTGTGAGCAATATATAACCGTATTCGTCGAATTCAATATTATCAGCGACTGATGCGCATAATGTAGAAATGCAAACAAATCTTACGACGAAATTGTAGAAACCTGTTATAATGGCTAATTTTTTCAAATTCTATCTCTGTTGTAGAAACGATTTAGGGTGACAGATTGGCAAGTTTTTAGTTAGTCTGCATAAAAAGCTACCGTACGTGCAACTACTGGTTGAGTATTTTAGCAATTTCTCTTCGAAATGACGGTACAGTTTTTTTTGCAACCTCGCTTCAAAATGGCTAAGTTATACGACCAACCATATTCGAATCGCTCAAGATGAATAATTTTTTTTTTTTGTGCGCGTCATTTTCACATCGGTGCGAATTCATAAGTCTTATAACTTTTAATGTCCGAGTCGCTTACTTACTAAACTTTTATTTCTCATGTTAAAAATGCTCTTTGCGTTATTAATTGATTAAAGGTTAGATAATTATGTATTTTTATATTGTACGAAAAAACTAATGCAAAAATTAATCCGTGATGAATAAAAACGGGATTCCAAAAAATGTTACTAAAATGTGTAAAAAAAAACATGTGCAATCGAAAACCTATCAAGGTAAAATGGAAAACAGATCCCCTGAATTAAAATAATTGATTTAGAATATCTTTCCAATCATCAGTTGTGAGTGTCCTGTTAATTATGAGCTCCATACGGATAATTTTAAGCAGAAAATAACTGTTGAGGACTACATTGCAGTCCTTCGTTGAGGAGTAACTGAGGCAGGTCGATCTTGGACTGGGATTCCCAACTTTTTTTTCGACCCGCACTCCTGAATAAATTTTATTCGAACTTCGCACCCCCTGAAATAAAAATGCCAACGAATAGCTAATATCTAATTATTTACCTGGACTAAGAATAATACGTTATACGATATAGGTGAAACAGGTGATAGGTATGTTGTAGGTGAATATAGAAGATAAGATAGGTGATAGGTACGTTATAGATGAAATTGAAACACACTATATAATCCTTCTGTTAGTAAAAATAATTATAAAGTTTCGTTATAGTGCACGGTTTTAATCACGACGTAGTTGTTACGGCTTTGATTGTTGGCAGATTTCGATGCGATTTTCCCATAAACGGATTTGGAGATGTCTACATGCATACAAGCATTGCTGCGGCGACAAGTAATTCAAAATCTACCACTACACCGAGAGAAGCGAAATTTACGGAGCCGACTCTAATTTTTTATAGTCCATCACGTGGATTTCTAAATCTACCGCTGCAAAAAGCCCTAATGAATTTCATCTCAGGGGGACACAATTATTGTCTCTACGGGAATTAGCACTCCCAGGGGACAATGTGTGAGGGCCCGAGCTGAGGTTTAGGTAGGCCTTCTTTTTGTTGAAATGAAATGTTTTTGTTATGTTAAGGACCACCTTTTTCCGGTTCACTGCTGTCTTATTTTGAGCACCTACTACTTTCTTGTTCAACTTATATCTTGTTTCAAAAAATTCTATCTCAACTTACAATTTCTATGCCCATTCTGCATAGATTCCGCGTTCGCTTATCTCGATGCTAAATGGTGCCTTCCTCCTTCCTCTTTTCAGAAATCTTTTTTTTTAGTGGTTAGGAAGGCTTAAATTAACGTCTAATCTAATCTCTAATAAATTTAATTTCTCGTCGAATTGCTTCAACGTACCCCAATGTGTTCTTTGGAGGTCACTAGGTGGCAAGCCGCAGTTTCTTCTTCATTGTGATGTCAGTGACGACCTGATGCCAGTGCCAGTCTAATGATTGTGGCTCTAAAAAATGGTAGAATGAGCGAAAAATTTAGATGGTAAGTTGTGGATCTACTACGCATCCCCTGTAGCAATAATGGCATCATTATAGGTACGTACTAGCATCCAATGTACCGATATAGGCGACAGAAACCGGCTCCTGCAAGCCGTCAGTGCTTTGCAGGCTTCGTTTTTTTGTGCATCTGGCGAGGTAAAGCGCAACGCAGACCTAAGACGTCAAGTTGGTTGGTGTTCAGTGTGGTTCCCGAGTGCAGGAGTTACAGATCTTGTGTCGGTGTCGCACAAACGCTTCGTGTGCAATTCTCTGCTCCTTTGTTACTGCTCAGAGTACGTATGTATGTTGGGAGTTGGTGTACTGCCAATGTTTGCAAGCTCTCTGCTTCTTTCGTTGATCATACGCGTATGTCGTCAGGTACGGAGTGGTAGGAGGCACGTGCCAAAGCTGGGTTTCAAAACAACAGAATTTGTCGTAGCGGCATAGCTCGAAATATAATATCCTGTTAGTCAAGAAGAAGAACGTACGCTGCTAGCTGTACTGCTACGACGACGTGAATTGCTGGGCGATACGTGTTTGTGAGAGTAATGAAGGGGGGAGGGGGGTTAATAAATGGCTACGTTTTAGAGGAATTGGACAGAATTGTACTCAAAACGTAGATTACCCTAATTTGAAAGTAGAGTTACCTACAGCGAGAAATTAATTATGTACTCTTCCTTTCCTTGCGATTCGCTAATCACGTTTATAACAGTTCTGTAAACTAGAATAATTTCAACTACTCATCGAATATAATACATGTATAATGTCGTCTAGGACGACAGTCGCTTAAGAGTTCTCTTGCGTTGTACGTTGTAGTATTAATTTTACCAAGCAGGACCCTGGTGAGTTCCTCAGTCCAGAGATTTTCACACCTACGATAAAGTCTTAAGGTTGTAAAGTTGTCCTAATTTGTTTGTTGAAAATAAAATGCATTTTAAAAACTCGCACCGCTTTACGTAGAACTCGTTCTTCGAGTGCTTCCATGTGCGTATTCCAAAGCATTCAGCTCATCACAAAAAAAGTTGAAACTCATGACATCACGGATGTCTTCTCGCGCCATGGTAGACTCGCGCTTTAGGTGCACTGCTAACTGAAGAATTAAACACAATTTGAACGTTCAAATGTCATCAATATTATAACCCCAAAATGGGTTTGGATAACGAAAGTCCTGTTGCTTATCGTAGTTGTTATTGGTTGGGAATGGGATATTTGGAGGACCAGGGACGTGACGATGTTTTCTGTGGGATCGAACTGTATCTGGTTCGCCTGTCATTTCGGATACCTCGAATGTATACAGTAAAACGGAGCTGGTGAGAGCTGTGTCACTCATTAGCATTTCGCTAACTTTCACTCGTCCTGGACGTAGAGAGAGAGATCTCATGGGCTCCGTGGGGTATTTATGGTTCAATGTTTCACTTACATCTTGCATGTAAGTTTCTGTGACGGATCTCGAGAGAAACACAACTTTTTATAGTCTATAATATGTTAACGTGCTGATGGGAACAATTAGTTATAGTATCTTTGTTTAAGTCAAACAAGAGATAGCAGTAAATTCACTGTGATTAAATTAGTTGAGATGAGTTAGTTACCATTTTACAGTTTTACTATTAGTTTAGATTGGTTAGTTCTTATCTGAAATCGGTTAATAGGTTAATAATAATCAGTTGTTATTAGTAGAAGTACTCTGTTAATTGTTGTGGTTAACAAGCTGTACAGTTACTTTTGACCTGTTGGTTTATTATCAACAGGCTGAAATAAGTTATTTTTGATCACTAAGTTATAAGTTATCTGATCACTTGTGTAATCAGTTATGATGCACGTAAGCTCATGAGGCACAATATTTCTATTTCCTTGCTTATATGAGGCCCTAAGAATCATACGGTACCAAGCGACGTTTTTTAAAAACGATTAAGGAAACGGTTTCAACGTTTGGCTACTTTGAAACCCGTTTATCTCAGCCATTAATAAAAGAAATAAACCATTTTGCTACTATTTTCCTCCATCTAGGACTCAATCTTCAGATAAAGGAAAGTTTGGCGATGGAAGTGGTACGTATTACTAGTTTTCGCTGAATATGGTGCTTAGAACCTTATGATTTTAGTTATTTAGTGAGCAGATATGAGTGAGCCTCATATCTGCTCTCAGTCGAGCACTGGTACCTACTCTTTTAAAACCCTGATTTTTCTCTTTGTTGTTGAAGTATCATTTTTTTCGGTCGACTTATTGCACGGTTTTGAACTCACATATTTAGTGGTGTAAGTTGAGTTAGGGTAGTCTTTTTTCCCCCTCAAATCGCGATCGTGCGCGTACAAAAGTTATGGAAATAGAAATGGGATTAAATAGCAAAGTGTGTTTGGAGATTTTAGAATTTCTATAGTTTACGAGTATTATTTAATGACTTTTAGAGTGATAAGCTCTTAAAAATCACATTGATTTCACACATGAGGCTGCATAGGAAATTTTCTTTTCGTAGCAGCGGTTGAAAAGTATGTTTCTAACGTTCAGGTCACTTCCGAGTACGTGTTGCAGTCCATTTACTTTTGTTAAAATACCTATGTTCCCTCTATTGGTAGACGTTCTTGAAATTCCTGCTAGAGTATAGAAAATTTCAAATCCTTTATTTCCAGTTGATCGTTTGCATGTGCATTGTGCAAGCCTAAAAGTCCAGTGCCAGTATACCTGAAAATTAGTAATTCATTCAGGGTTGGTGTAGCAATGTTGACAGTGTCTCTTCTCGTCAGCTCTTATTTGTTAGAGACTCATTGCACAGCCGTGCATTTTTCTGGAATCCGTTTTGGGCGTAACTTCAGGTTTTTTCTTTTATCAAATCCTTCGGTTCGAATGCTAATATTCAGCGAGAGGTTTCTGTGTTTGGGAGAATGTAGAAGTATTTTAAAAGTAATAAAAAATGAGGTATCTTAGTGACCTCGTAGCGTAGGTCGCGGTTTGACCTCTGCGCTGTAGATTTGTTTAGTAACAAGGTCCTGTTCCCTCTTATCAGCTGAACGATTGATTATTCTTGAGGTCAAATGGCTAAAATGAAGGTTTTGTTGTGATAAATGATTGCAAATTTTTGTCAAAGAGAAATATAAAAAATTTCTTGTCTTAAGAGTGATGCTCTCTTGAGATAGTCATTTTCTGAACAATGAAAATGGGTACGTTGAATTGTATTATGTATGAGAAAATGAAGGTAGCAAAATAGTATTTCAGACAGGCCTAATTCAAACCTCTCATTAGGTAGCAATCCAATCACTGAGCATCTCGATTTGTAACCAATGCTTGAATGAGTATGCCGTCACTAACTAGTTACTGTAGGATCAGCAGATTAAAACAAAAAATTACGAGGCTTTTATCAGTTTTCTTCAACCTTCGTAGTGCTCACTGCAAACTGAAAGCTTTGCTCATCGTTTCCCTGAGATATTTCATCTTTCTTGACGTGGGTGAACTTGACAGGTTTCAATTGATTCACTCATCGAGGAGGTGAAGTTGCTGTTGCCCTTATGATAACTTGTGGTGTCATAGGTTACGTTTCAATCTCCTCTCAGGGCAGCACTAAAGTTATCTATATAGTGACCAACCTCTTGTGTATGATAACCTGATACAGCCTGAGTTTTCTGGTTTGTTCTGATGATTACCGAATTGCTGCACTTGCTCGTTTTGTGTGAACTTCAACACGTGTATTTTAAGAATGCTCTCGGTAGTTGAGAGTGAATTTGTACCATGAAAGGTATAATGGATCCGCGTAAGTTAGATTAATAACTGTGGTACCGACGTGTGTAAAATAATTTAAATTGAAGTCTTGTTGTCTTTCTCTGAAATAAATGATTACGAGAGGGGCTCGTATTCATGAAAGTTTTAAAGAATTGTTCTCACGAGTTTACATCTGAATGCATCTATACCGGCTCAGCGAGATCAACTTATAACATGATAAATATTGCCAATTTCATTTCTGATGTTCTCGTCAATTAAAAAATGATTTGAATCATCAATCTTGGGAAGTTGAGGGCGAAGATATCATTTGTAAGGCCAAAAAAAATTGTGAGTGAAACTTATGGCTCCACCATTGAAAGATATTTCAGTATCTTTCCGTCACTATAATTTAATAATTTTACGAGGGAGAACTGTACGTATAGCAGCTCGTTTGGTTCTTCTTTTTTCGATCTGATCATTTATTATCTCATTGCTTGATTTCGTACTACCTGCACTTAGATTGATTTATCACTCTAAGGCAAGAATCCATATTCATGTAAGTATAAACTCTTTGAGATTGTGATAGATGCTTTGCAGCCCTCGCCAGAAATGTTTTCGTGAACTTTACTGAGCACGTCAATGCGTGCGATGTAATTGGTTTGTTGATATTTAACTTCCTTGATTGCTAATTTTTATGCTATGCTAAAATGCTGACTTGAAGCGATCCAAGGACTTCTTGGAACTCCGAGAACGACGAACCCCTGCTGTTAAATCTAACTTCATCCAAGCTCGTGTTATCTTTGGCACTAGATTTTTATTTGGCATCTGGCCGTAGCCATCTTTGACGCTAGGTTGATATTAAGCATCTGGTCGTAGCCATCTTAGGCATGTTATATGATATCTAGTCGTAGATCCAGCATCAGTTCACTTACCGCTAAACTTGGTGATGAAGTGTTCGAGTAAGAAAATCCTGTTTTCTTACTTGTGGAAAGGCACAGCGGGTAGGTGGAAATTAAAAGTGGAATAGCTGCGGTATCAGAATGCCCCTGATCGGAACTAGGGGCATGCTAAATTGAACAATTTTAATCGGATGAGTATGCACATAGTATCAATCCTATTGGTCGCAGCCTGCTTGAAGCTGTAACTGCCTACCAACCGTAATGTTAAAACTTGACATATTCTCTTTTCTTCTTAAATACCGTCGTCATTGCGGGGACTGTTTTAATAAAGAATTTTATATTCTCGATTTGAGGACGCGGTCTGTACTGGGTTCACAGTGTTGGACACCAGTTCAACAGGTTGGAGTCAGATTTCATATAGTATTTCTTGAATTTGTTAGAACTTGAGTATTATGTTCACTGGATCTGATAACTATTAATCGTGGACTCAAAACACAGATAAACCCCTTTTTCTTTCAGGAAACTATGGTATTTTCTTCTTCGTTTTATGATTAGCTTCTATTATTCAATTGCACTCCTATTAACCCTAATTTTCGCTTTATGAGAGCTATAATTAACTTGTAAACAACGCAAGTTTGTGATCCTCTCTTCCCTAATTTTGCTCTTGCGCACTTCGCTCACGGCATCATCCGATGTAAAAGTTTAGGTAAATCTTCATGCGAATTTCGTACAGTGAAAATAATATCAAACCTCGTATTTACACGGCTGCAGTATATTTGTAAATGAATATTTCCAAGTACATGCTTGTAAAGCAGAAGATGAAATTAGTGCTTATCGAGTAAAGTGAACAAATTATGACGCATTTTAACGCCACACGCTATGCATGGATGTGTTATCGAGAGATTTTTTTCAGGAGACAGCGTTGGCGCCCCTCATGACACAGACGGCAATTGCCATGCAATATTGCCCCTCACTTCCAGAACAAAAGTCTTGAGATTTTGAGACCCTCTTTCACACTCAATGGCTTCTGAGAGTATTTTAATATCAACTCCTGAAAATTTTTTAACAGATTGAATCGTTTCAGTAACATATTTCAGAAAGTAGCTTCTACTTGTGTTTTAACGGAAAAAATTCTGTTGCTGCTGGACCGTATTCAAGTATGTATTTTCTTCAAGAGCAGAATAAGAACTTGTGAGTACAGATATTTCTGTTTATTATGTGTAAAAAGTCTTGAGATGCTATCCCAGGCAGCCAGGGTCACTGCAACGCTGCAACCACGTACTTCTATCATTGTTTCAGGCAGCTGGCACTGGCAGTCTTGTCTTGACTTTCGTGCAGTGTGGAGTTGAGGTAAAGGTAGGCAGTGTAAAGCCTGCCCGATATTCAAGTGTTATTTGTAGTATGTTGGGATCGTCACATATTTACAGGCGTTTTTGTACGTCACAGGTGCGTCAGTACTTTGCATACTATTTATCTCGGGAAGGATGTAAGCGCAGGATGTATTCTTCATGTGCTGTGTAAACTTGCAGGTGTTGCAGCCGGTTTTGCGTTTCAGTTCAGATTGTGTTCACGTTGGCATTCATATTTTTTACTTTAGTTTCTCGACATTTGGTCCAAATTTTTTAACATGTGCCTTACAGGATCAATTGCTTGATATAGGTGTTTTCAGTTTTTCATTATACTTATTAGAACATTAATAAAGTACTCTTGAGTTGTTTTCAAAACTTTCATGTTTTTTATCATTAATAACAAATTCATGTACATTGCGGATAATAACTATTAGTAAAAAATAAGTCTTTATTTTTGATGTCTATTCATAAAAGAGAATTGAATTTGATTTTAAATCAATTAGGCTGTGATTCCCGAAAAAGTGCCATAAGTTTTTGGTTTCCAATGAGTGAATTGAAGGTTCAGACTGCTTTTGTTATTTGTTTAGGCTTTTCGTGACCTTGAAGGTAAAATTTGGCGCGCAAAGGAATATTTACACAGTGAAGAAAAACGTGAAACCGCTGAGAAACCATTGCTCGGATAGCGTTTTCTGAATCCGAAAATCTAAAATATTTTCAGTCCAGTGAGAGCTGACAATATCTTGCTTGTGCGGATTCTAAAGCACTTATTCGGTGGACTGTATCATAGATACTAGAAATGCTGTCAATTACACCGACGGTAATCAGGTCAAACTAATATCCAACGAGGCGTTGGGGGCTTCTCGACGGCAGCGAAGGTTACTAGCAAACGCTCGTAGTGGGCTAATTATAGCATCATCCGAGCAGCGAAAACTCTGCTAAACGTTTAGCAGTTTAGTCACCATCCCCGGTATGTCAGCAACGTATGGCAACAATGGAATTGATAAGAGCCAGGTTGTTGCTGTGACGTAACTACTCCGGCAGGTCTGGGTAAAAATGTTAGCCTTTGAATGAAACGTCGCCGTGCGTTGGTAAGAACGGCGCTTGGATGACAAACATGCCAAACACAGGTTATTTGCATCGTCGTGCTTACGGCGCCCGTTTCTGGACCCTTCAAAATTAACCCATCAAAATATTAGCCATAAATTAATTTGTTCGATTAAAAAAAAAAAACTCAAGAATGACTCTCGAACACGTCCTGTATGATTAACTCAAACTTGTTTTGTATGTTTTACCTCTGGCGACAGCAGCATGCCCTTGCCGACATGAGTTGATGCTTCGCCCACTGTGTGCCAGGAGTCGTTGACCTTTGTCTTTCTTCCCATGCCTGTCTGATAAGTATATGTCTATTGCTTCTTTAATGTTTTTTTGTCTATTTCGCGATTTTAGTCATCTTCAAGGAATATTTAAGACTAAGATTTCTGAGCTCCACTGTCAGTATCTGTGATAGTTGGGATTCTAGAAGTTAAGTAACAGCCACAGCCTCACATCTTAATCTCACATTTCTTCTGCCCTAAGGCCTTAGTACTCGAGTATCCGGGAATTTCGGTCGAGTTGTATCTTGGATACACAATTTATCAATCTATTTTAGTCTGCGTAAGAGCTGCCCTAGTAAGACTTTAACCTCTTTAGGATTTCTATATAGTCCTTTGGAATAACTGATTGGTGAACAGGAAGGTCATTGGACGGGCGGGTACCTCGAGGTAAGGTTCTGAATACCTCCCTTGTTGAGCTCTGTCTCAACTCCACCTCAGGGATCACCAAACTACGCGTCTTGAATTACGCTTACGTTCTGAGCATATCCTGGCACGTGCAAAAATTAAATAGAACGCAGTGCTTTTGATTAAGGCTGATTCTGGTTTGTTTTCCTGCTGGAAAGAATTGAAATGAATTTTCCTGCTGGAAAGGATTGAAATGGATTTTCCTGTTGAAAAGAATTGAAATGGATAGGCAGTACGAGACTTTAATTCTGGACATTGAATCTGCCTACCGTCAATTCAGTGTCTGTCAGGAAAAAACTGGAAAATATTCTCCAATGAAGGGATGCTCAATGCGTGTACCTCCCATTTATTTTATTTGAGACGCTTTCCCTCGGGGATCGTAGACTAGGCAGTAGGTTTAGGTTAGTTAGGTTTGCCTATCAAATATGCTATGGGGACTGGCGCTCCCAGGGCGGATACTGTTAGGTTATCTTTAGATAAGCCTTCGGGATTTCTGTCGTTCGTTCCCATTTTGCTTCTTCTAGTTTTTGTGCCTCGGTTATCAATTCTTCGTCTATCTAACTTATTTCTATGAACTAAGAACCATGTGGAGGGACGCACCTTGTGCATAGATTTCCCGTTTTTTTTTTTACAGTTGAAACTAGATAATTCCTTCTCTTTCTTGAGGTCGTCTATGTCGTGGCTAGAAAATTTCAAGCTAACTAATGTGATGGTGATAATAACGCAAAGGAAAATAGTTGAAACATTTTAATTGAAAATACTGAATTCTTTATTTTATTTTCCAAGCTAGTCGTGTAGTTCATTTTTTTGTGTGTGAATTATTGTTTATATGATTTTTATTTTTTGACGTTTTTATAAATTGATCAAGTTTTCGTTGACGGTAAACGCGGTTTAAGACGAACCTTTATCAAGACTGTCTGAAACTTGGGAGAAATATAAGGAGATTTCTACAAAGTTTCATTGCCATTAAAAAGCAGTTCTTAGCTGAGTTGGATCACCTTTCATTTTAAAATGACGACCACATTTATTTCTTTTGATATATTCGGGGTGATAAGGTTGTTCTCGCTATTCTGGACATTATAATTAACATGGACCTGGCACGGTGCGTAATTGTTTTCAAACGCCGTTCATATTCACCGAAAATGCTGCTCATGTACGACGTTCTTGTGTCAAATTGAATTTTTTAAAAACAGAATCAAGAATATTAATTCAAGTGTACTATTTCAAAGTTTAAATTTGCACACTTATTACGCTTGCATTTGTGCCTTTAAAACTGAATAATCAGCCTGACAAATGCGAGTACACCATAATAGCTTTGTATACAGGCATATATGGTGTTTTTACTGTGAGCGCACCGCAGTTCAACCGGTATCTCCACATATGGAGTATTGCAGCCGGCTTCATAACTCTTGGATGGCACAGAACCAGCCAGGCCTGTCTGGCCGGCCCTGGAAGAGAGAGCAATGGTGTTGGGTGAAATTTAGAAGACAATAACGAGGCGCCAAGCTGTGGTGTTCGTGTTCGACTTGGAACTGATCTGTGCCGTGTCGTCTGGGCTTTGCCTTCGGTCTTGCTAAGATTATGGCGAGAATTATTGCATTATCCTAAGAACTCTCTGAGATAGAAAATGTCGAGAATTATTGCATTATCCTAGGATCTATTTGAGATAGAATATGACAAGAATTATTGCATTATCCTAGGAACTCTTTGAGATAGAATATGGCAAGAATTATTGCATTATCCTAGGATCTCTTTGAGATAAAATATGACAAGAATTATTGCATTAGCCTAGGAACTCTTTGAGATAGAAGATGGCAAGAATTATTGCATTATCCTAGGATCTCTTTGAGATAAAATATGACAAGAATTATTGCATTATCCTATGAACTCTTTGAGATAGAATATGATGAGAATTAATGCATTCCCACAGGATTCGCTAAAATTGGATACGATGAAAGTAAATTCATTTTCCTAGTAGTGCACTCTCTTAAAACTCGCTAAGATTGAATAAGACGAGAAACAATGCATTATCCTCCCAGCTGCTCCTCGAGGGGGCTTCGACTCTTGTATCTATGGGAATTAGCGCTCCCAGGGTGAAAATGTGTTAGGGCCTGAGCTGAGAGTTAGGTAGGCCTTCTTTTTGTTGAAATAATATCCTTTTTGTTATGTTAAGGATCACCTTTTTTCAGTTCACTGCTGTCCTGTTTTTTTCAGCACCTCCTACTTTTTTCTTCAACTTATATCTTGCTTCATGAACTTCTTTCTCAACTGTTTCTATGTCCCTTCTGCATAGATTCCCCATTCTCTTATCTTCATACTAAATGGTGCCTTCCTCCTTCTTCTCTTCGATACGCTCTTTTGTGTAGCGGTTAGGGAGGCTGAAACTAACTTATAATCTTAATCTTATCCTTTGAGCTGTCAAATACGAGTGAGACAAGAATGATTACGCTTTTCTAGGACTCGCTAAAATATTAGGTGAAGAGCGTTAATCCTTGCTGAAATTAGATATGACGAGCTTTGATACGCTTTTATATTTCAGCGGCGTTCACGAGAATTCGATTGAAACAAGGCAAGAGCTGGACCTTTTTCAAGAGCAAATTATCTATAAAATTTAGCGAGAGAAAGACCAACCTGGGATATCTAGATTGGAAACACCCAAAGAATTATACGCTAATATTTGTTCAGAATTTGAAAACACAAGTTGCATTTTTGCGTTGCAAGATTGATTTTTTATCTGAATGGAAGTTAGCATTTTCCTCATGTGAATAAAAATGAAAAACATTTTAGAGAACGAGAGTTTCAACGTTAAAAAAAATGAAATAAGAATTCCCTCCAAGTAATAGTGAGTGAAATTTTATTCGAAAGAGGCCTTGAATCTGACCGCCTTGAAATAGGATATGCTTGTTCTGTGAAACTATTGAGTTTTATATACAGAATCTCCCACAAATACCCGAACCGAGTAGTTATTTTCCTGTAACAGTAATACCATCATAAGAATGCCATAAGCATTTAATTTCTAGCAAAATTATGCGGTACTACTGAATACTACTGACACGGGAAATAATTACGGGTATTACTGGTACGGGAAAATGAATACTCACTTTGGGTTTTTGTGGGACATACGGGATAGTATACTTCAACACGTGAGTTAAACAATTGTAATGCTAAAATTTCTACGGCGTATTCAAGGGGGAAAATTTCTACGGCAAATTTATAGTGAAATTCGGACGGAATATTTGATATTTTGACAAAATTTATAGTAAAATTCTGATGGAAGAAGATATTCTAAAAAAATTTATGGCTAAGTTATGACGCAATAGGGAAGATATTCCTGATGAAAATTTGAGTGAAATTCTGACAAAGACTGTGTTACAGAGCCTCTTGGACAAAATGCGGGTTGCGATCATCGGGCAGAGCACCTTCGCTGGGGAGGTGTACAAGCAGCTCATGAAGGAGGGCCACAAGGTGGTGGGGGTGTTCACCGTGCCCGACCAGGGCGCCAAGGAGGATCCTCTCGGTGGGTACTTGAACTTGAAATTGAGGGCCGACAGTGTCGGGGCCTTTGTAACGGCCTAACTCGTTTCCCAAAATTTTCTAAACGGCCTAACTACAATTCCTTCTAAGTTATTGAAATGTTGTCGGTAGTTTGCTTCGTAAGATTTGTAAAATAAATTTGACAAATTCACTTATGAAATTATGTCCAGTTGCTTGTTGTCTTGCTTTTAGGGTTGCTAGCTTAGCACCGTCCACATCCTGTTTTCAGTAGGAACAAGGTAGAATTGTGGATGCAATCTGTATTGTGGATACGATCTGCTACAAATGTATTCATTTTATGAAGAATATTACCCGTTGTTTCATCAGCAAACATAAAGGAATTTAAATAAAGAACTAATCGCCTTCGTATTCATCGTCAAAGGCGATGATTCCTTGGAAAAGAACAACCAATGTCTTTGCGTGAAGGTAGCCTTCCCCGTTCACCCATGCCTTGTCGTTTCTAACCCTCAAAGCGCGTCGTTATGAACAAACGTGTAACGTCAATGTCTGATGGTTATTTGGCAAAAAAAATCCACTATCTTAATTAATCATTAAGAAACTAAGTCCAACATTTGATCTTTGTAAAATAATTAAGATCCTCAGTGGTTAAAATTATAAACTTGTAAAAATATATTCTTCAAAGTTAAAAAAGGGAGTTGGAAGCCCTAATGACGTGGAGCTCCCTCAACGAAGACGTATTGACAGTGTCTGACATTCACACAGTGTGAGTTGCGACGATTATTTGTGTTATTATTCGTAGTAGATTGTACGGAGAATCGTTGAATTACACAAATACTGGATTTAACCACGAGATGACGAATTTTGGTTCCTTTCGAGGCATGGCAAGGAAATGGCGTTGGCATGACGCACACCTCCCTCGTACCATAGCAGCTATCGGATGCGATACAGAAAGTTGTGTGAAACACAACATAAGAAAAATGCGAACGCTAGGTTAGTAACACTGTCTGACCATGGTGACCTAAAAAGCTCACGACCCGGTAGGTTGTAAGTTTTACCCCATCAATCTAAGCGTGGTGTTCCTTCACATTGGGAAAATTAATAACTTGCCCGACATTTTACTTTCGACTAGGGCACGTTGAAGAGTACCAGCTTGACCAGAGTTGATCATCATTGCCTCATTACTAATAAGGCATTTGAAAAACCAATGAATAAAATACATTACAACAATGAATACAACGCACTTTGATATGTCTCGTCTGGATTGCATTAGAACATGTCAAAACTAAACCTGGATTGGCATATTCAAAACATGCTGCGAAAGTAGGTCAATACCAACAGATACTCTCCCTTTTATATCACATGGCCTGGAATGAAACTTACTGTGATCGCAGCGACCGTGGCGGCGGGAGACAACGTATCGGTGTTCAAGTTCAAGTCGTGGCGCAAGAAGGGGGTGGCGCTCCCAGAGGTGCTGGAGGCCTACAAGTCTGTGGAGCCTGACCTCAACGTCATGCCCTTCTGCTCGCAGTTCATACCGATGGAGGTGAGCTTGCCGTCAGGTCTTGTGTGTTAGGAATTGGAGCAGTGAAGCTGTAGTGATCGGGGAGCAGTGAAGTTCGTAGAACAAGATCTGTGAAGACAGAAATATCTGTGAGGCCAGTTCATACCGATGGAGGTGAACTTGCCGTCAGGTCTCAAGTGTTATGAATTGGAGCAGTGAAGCCATAGTGATGGGAGCGGTGAAGGGTGAAGAATAAGAGCTGTGAGGCCGTATGAAAAATGGCCGTAGGAATAGGATCCGTGAGGTCTTGGAGATGCTTGTATTGAAGCACGAAGAAATATGGTCATCGAAGCCCAATGAAGGAAGGCATTGAAATCTAAGAAATGGGAAACAGTTTCCATTTGAGACAAGAGAAAGACCTTATTGAGAAGGCTTTTCTTATAAAAGCCTTCTTAGAAAAAGTTTATAAGTAAGTATTAAGGAAAAGCTGTTAAAAGAAGAGCAGTGATTTGGTTAGAATGAGAGAGCTGAAGTTGTCAGAGTAGGCGTAGTAATGTGGTGTGAATATTGAGAGAAATTCATAGGTCGGGAAAGCTGGACTGAAGAACTGGAAATGATACTGTTTCGTAAATGATATAATTATGAATGAAGTTAATGTAATGATATTTAATCAGAATGATTATAATGGCGTGTTGTTCGTCCGAAATAGAATTTTCTTATATTGTTTGTGCTCCAAGTTATTTTGGAATAAAGAGGCAGGAAAATCTGCTGTTGAATGCTCTTTTATGTCTACGCTTTTCTCGGTTTCCATTTTCAAATTAATTTTGGAATAAATAATCACTTCTTAAAATGTGTCTTGAGAGGCTTTAGGCTTCATTTAAATTTTCCCTCCTTGTTGTCGGTAGGCCAGCCACGATGGAGGTCTAGTGTACCACCCTGAATTCTTTCTCATTTTCTTCCTTTTTTTGACATGTAAAGCTACCATTCGTATGAGAATCTTTCAAGTTTCACTATTTTGAACTTTCAGTTGATAACATCTGTAATACCATCTATAACTTACCAATTGTCAGCTAATAATGTCAATAATATTATTTATCGTCATTATCAATTGAATTGAATAACCATTCATCATTTGAGTGTTGAAGTTATCGAATAAGCGTCAATCATGGAAATGGAGTAACATATCATCAATCAAAGTCCAACTTCATCATCCTATACTATTGTAGGAGCTGCTTTTTTCGTAAGTTTGAAATTATCTTGCATTTATCATAAGAAATTTTTAATGACCTCATTTTTTATTATTTATAAGAATAATTTTTTAGGATACCACCCTATATCGGTTTCTCCTAATGACTAATGCACATTTTTTCTCCTAGTAACTATCATTGGTCGTGTAACAAATTCATGTCGCTATTTTTTGCAATAAATTACTATTTCCGATTTTTTTCAGGTAATAAATCACCCCAAGCACAAATCGATCTGCTACCATCCGTCAATCCTTCCTAGACACCGCGGCGCTTCTTCTATCAATTGGTGAGTCGTCTATAAATTATACTTAAGTATCTTTTTTTATCATGGTCGGTATATGACGCATCAACTTGTAAATTTTGGCGGCTGTTAATCGGGTGGAATCAACTGGTGAATAGTGAAATTCTAAAATTAAACATGTTGGTTATTGAACATTTTTTAGGATAATGGTCTTATCGTCTTATTTTGTAAATACATATAATACAATCTATATTCTAATATCTGTGACCACTTTGAAAGAACTGAGAGAAACACAGTAAAGATGTACTCTTTTTGTTTGCTATGTGTTGAAACAAAAGCTAAAAAGGTCGGAAACACTCGACGGGTCTAAATAACGGAAAACAAACTTTGGATAGACTGTAATTAGACGAAAGTGAAACATTACGACGTTGATACAAAAATGCGTAAAACTTCATTGCTTTCACGTGGAAATGGAGCCTCAACATTGCGCAATAATGAACAACATTGTTTAGAGGATGTTGAGTGAAGATAAGTTGTTCTTGTAAAACAGGTTTTCTGTTTTGTAATTTGATGTGAGAGATATAGCGTGCGCTAATTAGAGTGAACATTGCCGCTAATGACTAACCGAAAAAATTATCTTCAAATTATGCAGGTGTAGAGCATTTATTTAAAAAAAATAAAAAAGTGTGAGCCTACATAACTTACAAAAAAAACAGGACAACGCGCATGCCTAAAATAGCTGAACAAACGTTTGCACTGAAATAAATTTTTATGCTTGCATCCCACGTTCTAAATTACATACATTCTTATTTATTGGTATTTTCGTTTGAAACAAAATATGACGCTCATAGCGATAACGATAATTTTTTTTTGTAGCAGGGAAGTCAATGTACTAACTTCATTTTCTGAAAATCTGCGTTATTTCTTATTATAATTTGATGTTCGCTGGTTGCAGAGTGCTTCCTGACCGCTTAATATTGTCAGAATTTTCTGTTCGCAATGAAATAAGAAGTGCCATTCTTCTTCATAAAATTGATGACTTGATTTTTATTTACTTGAAGGATGAGTCCTTGAAATAAAAACGCTTAATGAATTTGATCCTAAATTCCGGATGGAAACGTTAGAAAATCTAAGTTGAGGTCAAAGTACATAAAATGTTTTAGATTTCCCATTCACTCGGGATCGCCTAAAAATTTGTACATGATATTGTAATGAACAACATAGTGACAATTGGTGTTTGATAATAGGAAATCGATTGAAAAATTCCACGCATCACTTTACAAAAATTTCATGTGTAAGTTACTAATGATCAAAATTGGCTTAGCGATTTTGAGACTATTCTTCAAGTAGGTTTATTGTACATGGATATGAGACTAGAAACAAACATCGGCATCTTAGGATGCTTTATTTCCAATCAAGCCTGATACATATGATCTTAAGCATTGGTTTTTCAAATGTCTTATAACTAACACTATATATAGGACACCATGACGGTTCCCCCGTGAAGCCGGTACCCATTTCCGACACCTGGGTTGAGTGGGGTATTGTGCTTGAGCTCTCCCTAATACCCAACGGGGAAAATTGCCGCGCCAGTGCCGGGATACGAACCCTCGTCTCCAACATGCAAGGCCGATCCCTTAACCACTGTACCACTGCGAGTCTAGCGAGTCTACTCTACAAAGTGTTTGTATAAAGAAATGCAGAAACCAACAGTGTTGTCTCTAGCATAGAACCGTAAACCAACTACGCTCTTTTCCGCGTAATTGCTGAGTGGAAAGGTACGAAAGCCTTTTGATGTTCTAACGTTGATCATCAACCAGTGTTTGAATATGGCAGTACGCAATGGCTCTGGGTGTCCTGCACTATGTTGGAAAAACAAAAGAAACAGTAAAAAAAATTCAAAAAGATTTTAATGAAATGTTTCAAGCCTCTGCTGATCATCAGTCGTAATCAGTAAAACTTCCCCTAACCAAATTTTACTGATTATACCTGATTAACATCACCTATAGATCAGTTGAGGCTTGAAACGTTTCATTTAAATGTTTTTATAGTTCTAATTTGCTATCACTTTTGGGAAACTGCTTAGGAGAAAAGATGTTTCTAGTATTTAAAAAGTAACCTGTCCTTATGAAGGTGAATAAATAAATCCAGTTAGAAGAATTACGTATAATTGATTTATTGACTTATAACCCAATTTGTACAACCCTGGTTGGCCTTGCCATGCTGATACAACAATTCCCGTTTTGAATGCAACGGGTAAAGGCTTGACATCTGTAAAGTCGTCCTAAACGACAAAGACTCGGTATGTGTTGAGTCGTTTGATTAAATTTGGGACCACGAGTAATTGTCGCGCAGTTTCCAGAAGTTGTATTGTTTTTAACAGGCTGATGTAACAAAAGTAAGATGCCCTCAGGACGCTCATGTGCGGCGACACGAGGGCGGGCTTCTCCATCTTCTGGGCGGACGACGGGCTGGACACTGGCCCCTTACTACTGCAGCGTGAGACGGATGTCGACCCCAACGACACCGTCGACTCCCTTTACAACAGGTTCATGTACCCTGAGGGCATCAAGGCTATGGTGAGCATTGTTGCCTCTTGTGCTATTTACAATGTAGAGGACGTCCAGTGTCCATAGTAAGATTCTATAGCCTAGATTCCGTGGTTGTTACATTCGGGCATTTGGATTCCATAATTATTCCCGTTTTGAATGCAGTGGGTTCACGCAAAATGTATCGGCTGGTTTTAAATATTAATTATATCATGTATCTATGATACTGTTCTACAATTTAATTTCTATATATCTTATTATTTGGTCAGGGAGAGTCAACTGCGTAACTCGGAACATTTCTTCATTGCGTGATCGGTCAGGTAGAGCCTGCATGACTCGGATCATTTCTTCATTGCGTGATCGGTCAGGTAGAGCCTGCATGACTCGGATCATTTCTTCATTGCGTGATCGGTCAGGTAGAGCCTGCATGACTCGGAACATTTCTTCATTGCGTGATCGGCCAGGTAGAGCCTGCATGACTCGGAACATTTTTTCATTGCGTGTTCGGTCAGGTAGAGCTTGCATGACTCGGACATTTCTTCATTGCGTGTTCGGTCAGGTAGAGGCTGTGCGCCTGGTAGACCAGGGCAAGGCCCCCAAGATAATACAGCCGGAGGAGGGCGCCACCTACGACGCCATGCTGAACAAGCCCGAGCTGTGCAGAGTACCCCTGGATCAGCCTGCTGAGGCCATACACAACTTCGTCAGGGGCATGGACTCCTCTCCCGGCGCCTGGGTCTCCATTGACGGCAAGGAGGTGAGATTTGCATGTGGGCTTCACTACTTTCATAATTTTGTTATTATATATTCTAGACATGCGGACACCGAACAAATATTGCTATTTATGAACAAAATTTTGCAGTTATCATGTAATTTTTAGGTATCCAGTTAAGAGTGTGCGTCCTTGTTTAGACAATGATGAGATTCTTCGTCTTGTTCACGTTTTCCAATTTTTTTACTTAGTGCCACTCATTTTCTGATTGTTGTACCGGTGAAGCGGACAAATAGGACCAATTAATTAGGCAGCTGACAAACTGTGTGTTGTTGTGCAAGGGATCATGGATGACTATCCATCAGGCTTTTTGGTTTAATTTTTATTATTTTCGAACGATTTGGAACACTCGACGCAGTATGTATCGCAGCTGCTGAGTGAGTTTTTCAGCTTCGTTGAAACAAAACATTATTGGTTATTGTATTTTGCTTATTCATGGATTAAATTATTTTAAATGATTTTTCTTAATGTTAAGTTAAAATAACGTGGACACACAATTCACTCACAGTTAACCCTGATGTTCTTTTTAAAAACAGCAAATTTACATTTATATTAGATTTTAAATTTTAGCCTAATGTTCTAGCTTATAGAACGTGAACCAACGACCATCCAGTTTCAGGCTAATTTTCTTTTCTAGAAGAAGGATCAGTTGAGCCTTCGAATACCAATTAGAATTTTGACAGGTGAAACTGTTCGGGTCGAGGCTGTGGCAGGGCGCAGTGCCCGAGGAGGCCAAAGAAGTGTCCATCGAGGGGCTGCCCAGCCCGGGCCTCATCACTAAAGAGGGCCTCATTATTGCGGGGGCCGACGGCAACAAGGTGAGGGGGTTTGTTACCCACTAATTAGAAATGATGGTGTGGGTAGATAAAAGATGATTGTGTTAATTGTTTGTTAACTAAAGGTGGTGATGTTTGTTGTTTGTTAAGAAATGTTGATTGTGTTTATGGTTTGCTAATAAAAGGTGATTTTGTGTGTTACTTGCTGATAAAAAAAATACAGGCCTGAAGTAAGAGCAGAATGTCGACTTACGTTTCCTAGGGTTTCAAATATTTATGTTGGCATTTGTAAATGATCCACAATTGAAATTATTGTAGGCGAAAATTTCTATTTTTGTCATAATGCCTGTTGTGGTGACAGCGGTGCTGTTCTTTTCGTTTTATAATTAGTATAATTTGTTCAAGAATCTCGTTCAAGAATGTTCTTTACAAGTGAAGGAGGGCCTTAGCTGTATCTGATGATATCTACATGCCATTGAATGTCATGCCTTCCTCTTACAAACGTTTATTCTATAACATTCGATCCTGCTACGTAGTTGATCATTCACCAAAATACATGTTATTTCGCTTCACTCGCATTTCCCCCCAGGGGAATAGGTAATAGGTTTAAGTTAGTTGAGTTGATCTATCTTATGCTATGGAGACTGGACTCCAAAAGGTAGAGACTGTTAGGTTACCTGAGCTGTGACTTATTTTTCGTGTCGTCATCTTTCAGTTTTCGTACTTTCTTCCTTTTCTCTCTTTTTTTTTACTCTTTATTCATAACTTACTGTTTCTATGCGCAGAGTATCCCTGTGTGGGAACACATCTTGTGGTAGATAGATTCTACGATTTCTAACATAGTATAAAAAAAGAAAATACACACATAGTCGTCATGTTCACTTTACGGTTACCGCTTCCCTCAGGGGGATACAATTATTGTATCTATGGAAATTAACACTTTTAGGGAGAAGATATGAGGTCCCGAGCTAAAATTTAATTAAGCCTTGTTTTTGTTGAAATAGAAAAGTTTTTTGTTTAAGTACTACTTTTTCTCAACTTTTACCTTGATTTTTTTTTAACTTCATTTTCAACTTACTGTTTCTATACGCCTTCTGCATAGATTCGGCGTTTCCTTAAGTCCATACTAAATGGTGCGTTGCTCTATCCTCTCTTAGGTATGTTTTTGTTGCGGTTAGGGAGTCTTAAACGAACATTTCATCTAAGGTTTTCTACTCATGTTCACTATTTTGCTTTTAACGGGAATGAACCGAAAATTAACTCGTCTATTGAAACCCTTCCCAGTCTAACGGAAACTAACCAAACTTGAATCTATCGCATGTGTTGATATCGTTAAAAAACATGAAAGAAGCACATTTTGCTGTCTGGCACACGCGCGAATAGCCTCCATAGTTTAATTTTGGCATTGGGTTCTGGGTCAGCCGGCTTTAAACGGCAAAATGGGCGGGCGGTAGTCCTTGCGCAGGAAATTTTAGGATAGCGGGTGTCTTAAATACTAGATGAGTTGAATCATCATAATAAAAATGGGGAAAATGCAACTTGAACTTTTAACTTCACTGAGTTGCTCGGTGGTAATCGCCTTACTGAGTGGAAATGGATTAAGCCTTAAAATGATAACTAGAAATGCTGATGAATAAATCCAATTTTTAGAACCATGAGAAATTGTGTAGATTGTTCAAAAAATTCCGTAAAATAAAATTAATAATGTGACAAACAAGTAAGTATTAAATGAATAAATAATACGCTAATAAATAAACTTAACATTCAATAACATATATAAACAAATGCATAAATAATTGAATAACCTCCTTGTTATTAGTTGAATGATGTGCTTAGCTGGTAATCATTAAATGAGTAAGAGAATTATCAAATAAATCCATCTTGTAATAACATAAGATAATAGATGGATGAACGAATTCCTTGTTATAAGATGAACGATTTTCTTGTAATGAGATGAACGATGTGTGGAGCAGGTGAGGGTCCGAGCTGAAAGTTAGGTAAGCTTTTTTTTGTTGAAATAAAATGTTCTTTGTTATGTTATGGACCACTTTTTTTCGGTTCACTGTTGTCCTGTTTTTCAGCACCTACAACTTTCTTCAACTTTTATCTTATTTCATCTGGTTCTTAGCTTACTGTTTCTATACGCTTTCTGCATAGATTCTGCGATCCCTTATCTCCATGCTAAATGGTGCCTTCCTCCTTCCTTCCTTCCTTCCTTCCTTCCTTCCTCTCTTGAGAATGCTTTTTTTTAGCGGTTTGGGAGGCTTAAGCTAACATCTAATCTAATCTAACCTTGTTATTAGTTGAATGACGTACCCGGCAGGTAACCGTTAGATGAGTAAATGAATTATCAAATAATTAAATCCATCTGGTTATAACATAAGTAAATGAGTGAAAATAAAGATGAATAAATTCCTTGTAATAAGATGAACTATTGGTCGAGCAGGTGAGCATAGCCCGCCTGAGCGTGGACGGTAAGATGGTGGTGGCCTCAAAGTTCGGAGCAGCAGGAGAAGGCAAGGAGGCGCTGCAACTCACCGACAAGGAACGAGGCGTTGCGGAGCAGCTCAGGGCCACCTGGAAAGCCATCCTCAACATCGAGGTGGCCGATGACACCGACTTCTTTAAGGCAGGCGCTGGCTCCATGGACGTTGTCAGGTCGGTGTTGGTGTGGTCATGTTGGTAGGTGACGTTCTGTTTATTGCGCTAGTGTTGATGTGATCATGTAGGTTGGTCTGTTTATTGTGTCTCTGTAGTTCGGTTACCAAGTGGGTAGGTGGTGTTGTTTGTGTCACCGTTGGTATGGTCATGTACGTAGGTGGTTGATGTGTGATGTTCTGTTCATTGCGTTATTGTTGGTGTGGCCATGTAGGTTGCTGATGTACTGTTAATTGTGTCACTGTTGGTGTGGTCATGTAGGTTGGTGATGTTCTGTTTATTGCGTCACTGTTGTCCCGAGATGAAAGTTCGGTAGGCATTCTTTATGTTGAACTTGAATAGGTTTTTGTTTCATTATAGGCATTTTTCTCGTTTCACTGCTGTCCTGTTTTTCCGTACTTATTACTTCTTTAATTTTAATTTGTTTCGTGAGCTTCGTTCTCAACTTACTGTTTCTTGGCGCCGGTCTTGTGTATAAACACAAGTTGTGCATTTACTCTGCGTTCCCTTAAGTTCGAGTGAAATGTTACCTTCCTCTTTCCTCTCGTTGGAACGCCTGTATTATTGTGGTTAAGAAGGCTCAAATTAACTCATTTAATCTAATCGCGTCAATATTTCTTTGTGTCTAAAGCGGCCCATAGACGATCAATTTAATTGTTAATATCATTGACTCAATATATTGATGAAATTTTTTGTTCCCCGCTAAGTCAATTAATTGACGGTCGTCAATCAAGCCCACAGACGATCAATTAAATTGTCAATATTCATCATTGTCAATTATATTGACAATAAAATTGATCGTCTATAGGGCGCTTAAGTGGAATCTTGCTTACCATGCCTCTGTGGGTCAGGTTACCTTAGCCCTTGATAGGCGTTCGGGGCTCATATCTTCCGTGCCCACTTCGCTTCTTTCATTTTTTATGCATTCTTTTTCTCATTTTGGACATTTTTTCCTCTTCCTTCCTAACTTGCTGTCTCTATGCGATGGGTGTTCTGTGGGGAAAACGCATTTTGTGCATACATTTACTGTTTTGTACTGTCCATACTAGATGGCATTTTCTCATTGCTCTCTTGGGACAGCCAAGAGAGCAATGAGCTAAAAAATGTGGGCTGTGTGCACTGATCATTACAACATAAAATGAAGCTCCTGAAGATGGGAGGCGTTGTTAGTGAATTCTTGCATGCCATCAAGGCTTTCCTTTTCTTCCGTCGATGTAATGATAGTTGTTTTGCTTGTTAGCTAAAAACGTATTATTATTTTTGATTGTTTAATCGTTACCTGAAAACGAATATTTGTTCCGAAAAAGTTCTTCGTTACCTACAAACGTACTCTTGTTACAGATTGGTTGAAGAAGTGAAGGAGAAGGCCGAGGTCTCTTTAGAAAACGAGGACGTTTACATGGCCACGACGTTCTCTGAGTTCATTCAGGTGGGTGTGTAACTAAGTTTTTAAGTATTAGTTTTTAGTTGCAATTTTATAGGATGACTGCGGGTGCCGTCGTGTAAACTTTCACGTAATTTTACGCGTATTTCATGCCGTTTTTGGACTGGCTCTACAACTTTTGCATCTTTCGTCTTAGAAAAATTCTTGCTCGTTTTCCAAGTCTCACTCGAGGGACCGTGAACTTAGCTGTTTTTATTATTTGATGTATAATTATTCATATTTTTTATTTGTTATATATATAAATATTTAAAATAAGTGGCTGAGTAATTCCAATTATTAGTAATATATTCTGGCATAATAATTTTTCGGCTACAAAGAAATCAAATAAAATTTTATGCATGCTTCAACCGTTTGAAAATGTTTTTTTTACATATACGAACATTTTTTTCAACAATATAAGTATTTTTCTCCCGATGACACTTGTGAATTTTTTTTGCGATTTGTGTTTACTTTTAGATTTACAGGTATGTGAAGGAGTGACAAAATGTATTAAAATTCACAATGACATAATAAAATTTGTTTAGGTCTGCGTGATTGCTGCAACGCAAATAATTCGTCCTTGAGCACATATCAAGAAATTTAGGACACCATGCACTCCCCAAAATTTAGCAAGATTTGTGTATCAGACGGTGGTGGTGAGGATGCGAGGAGGTGGCGCGAAGCCTCCCTTCGTGTACGACGCCATCAAGCTGCACGCCAACAAGATGGACTTGAGCTTCCCGCACCAGCTCTTCATTAACGGCCAGTTCGTCAACGCCACCGGCGGCCGCATTCTCAAGAGCATCAACCCGGCGACGGAGGAGCTCATCTGTGAAGTTTGTGTCTTTAGGGACTGCTCTTAATTTTATGGAACTGCTCTTAATTTTATGAAATTGCTCTTTGTCTTTCGCGATTGCTTTTTTGTTTTTTAAGACTGCTTTCAGTCTTTTGAGACCGCTCTACGTTTTTGGTGCTGCGCTTAGTTTTTTCGAACGGAATTTACAGTACAGAGTACAGATAGTTGTTATTTTTTGTTGGCTGTAGTCAATTTTCTCGGACTGTAGGCAATTTGTAAGGGCTGAAGGTTTTTTTTTTTGAGGTGTCGTTTTTTAAGTCTTAGTGTTTTGAGGTTGCAGCAAATGTTTTCGAACTCAGTTTGGTTTTGGAACACTGTTTTTGGTAGCGCGGGTAGTATGCTTTAAACCATCGGTTCATTTTATCGGGTATCGGTTCATTTTGAATGCGAGAAGTTGCTTTTAGCTCCGCATTTCATTATCTTTTTAACCATTTTTAACTGCTTCCATGACTATGATTATAAATTAGGGATTTATCTTAATTTTATGTGGGACCCAAATTATTGTTTTCTTAGACACACTGCATGGCTTTTTATAGACCACGGAGAGTTTTGCGTTGCATCTGATGTTACTAAATAATTTTCTTATTCAAAAGTTTAGCGAAAATAGTACCTTTTAGTTTTTACCAATCCTATCTACGATATTCAGTGCCTTCAAAGCTCTGCTGTCTTTGGGGTTGAGTGTAAAATCGTCATAAATTGAGCAAAAAATGCGAATTCGTAGTTGGATCGAATAGCATTTATCCCGCGAAGCGTTGCTCTACGTTGCACTTGTGTGTAAAAGCGTCATGCATTGAGCAAAAAATGCGCATTCTTAGTTGGATCGAATCGCATGTACGATATCATGCATAGCGCTGCTACACGTTGAAGTTGTGTGTAAAAGTTGCACACGCACGTTCCAGGTGCAGTCTGCGAGCGCAACAGACGTGGACACTGCAGTCAAAGCAGCGCAGGCCGCCTTCTATGAGGGCGAGTGGGGCAAGATGAACGCTCGCGACCGTGGCTCTTTGCTTTTCAAGTGAGGTTTCTACTGAGAAAAATGTTTGACAAAAGTTTGGTTACGATAAAATGAAGCAAATGACAATCGATACCCTTCCTTTGAGGAGGAAATCGTTAAAGATTATTTTGAACCATTTACTCAACATTACGATTATTCTTTCGTGGAGTTTAGTTCGTCGAAATGTGTAGTTGTTGTCGAGGATTGTTAAATTTTTCACCCGCCCAAGAGCAGTTTTGTTTTCTCTTTCTTTCTCAGAGTTGGGTTGTTCTTGGAGAACTATTAATTCAATTTTTCACACTTAAATGTTACAGTTGATCCGAAATTTTCTTGGTAGTAACTGTCTTTAATGTTAGTTATAGTTTTTTCCAAAAAGAGGGGATGATGGAAAAAAGTATTATTTTAAACCTTGTGTTTGATTGTGTATTCAGAGTGCGGATAATTGAATTTCGTTAGCTTGGAAAATTATCCTTCATTTCATAGTTAACAAATTCATTTATTTTGAGTGGCTGCAGCTAAGAAGAATTCAAGATAAATGTATACATTTTACAAATACTTCTATTTGTAGTACTCCAACTTGACTTTCGGTGTCGCATATTAAGCCTGCTTAAAAACCGTGTTGTTTTGACAAAGGTTTAATAGCTCTTCTTCTTCTTATTCTTTTATTTTCTTCTTCCTCTTCTTTTTTTTCTTTTTCTTCTTCTTCATCTTCTTCTTTTTCTTCTTCTAGCGAGAAAAAACGAAGCAAGTGACCCAATTGAGACCCTACCTCTAAGGAGGAAATTGCTGAAGACTAAATCTGACCAATTTACTCTATCTTGCTAGCTAACCCATCTCCGATGCATTTCCAGGGGAACCCTCACTGCATCGAAAACTGGCAATTCTTAAGTTTTTGTTTACTCACATTCTGGCTGAACTGATTCACGAACACACAGGAAGAAATTGGCGATCTGGCGATCTCATTATGAATTAGCGACTACTCGCTGTAAACTGGCGACTACTCGCTGTAAACTGGCGACTACTCGCTGTAAACTGGCGACTACTCGCTGTAAACTGGCGACTACTCGCTGTAAACTGGCGATCACTCACTCTAAACTGGCGATCACTCACTCTAAACTGGTGATCACTCACTGTATTTAACACTTATCATTGCAGAGTTTATTGTGCCGTCACAGGTTGGCGGACCTGATGGACGAACACAAGGAGGAGTTGGCCACCCTCGAGTCGCTCGACTCAGGCGCGGTGTACACCCTGGCCCTAAAGACGCATATCGGCATGAGCATCGACACCTGGCGCTACTTCGCCGGCTGGTGCGACAAAATTCAGGGCTCTACGATTCCCATCAACAACGCAAGGCCAAACCATAACCTCTCCATTACCAAAAAAGAGCCCATTGGGTGAGGTGTTTCTATGTCTTTTTGTCTGTTATGTCTATCATGTATTATTTATTTATCAAACCTGCCCTTTGATATAATATATATATATGCACTACGAAATGTGTTTTTGGGTAGATACTAGTTATGTATGATTTTTGGTGCCGTTATTTCCGCGACACTAAATGTGAGACTGGCATAAAGGTACCTGTGTGAGTGTATTTTTTAAATATTTATTTTAATCACTTCTATCCTTCATTCGTATCAACATAATATATACTTCATCGTGAAATTAACTTACAAAGTTCCCTGTTATAATCTCGAATAAGTTAAGTTTTGTCCATGGATCGTACCTGGGGTCTTTATCATCAAACAAAATTCTTTGGTAAATTTTTCTTTTCTGCTGCATGTGTCAGGGAGTGATTATGGATTTGTTTCTCAATGATTTTAATTTCACAAATGCAATCTAGAGTTTTCTGACGCATCTTCCGTGTAACAGTAAGAAGTGCGTCTCCTCTTGAATAATGATCTATACTAAGAAAATTTTTTGTGATCGTTCGTTATCCGAGTGTTTTACAGACCGCTAATATTTCCCTGCGTAGTATCATCTTTTTTTTTCAGGCGCAATCACTCGTATTAATATATTATTCAATTCTACCTAACTTGCACCGAATAGTGAGAGTGTGGACTGTCTTTCCTCTTGTTTTCTTCAAAAACGTCTGTTACGCAAATAACATAGGTAACTGTATTTTTTCAATGTGTTTTTCTGATCTGGTTGCAGAGTGTGTGAGTTTTCTTTAGTTGACGTTTTCTGTAGGAACTTGAACCTATACCTACGAAAAAATATGTGCGTAGTGTCTCATTTCGCTGAGACTACAGATTTGACTGACTCGGTTCCATGGAACTTCTTCAGAAACCTTACTCATTTTTACAAAACAATGTTCTCAGCATCTAATTTCGCTGAGACTACGGATTGTGCATGCTCAGTTCAGTGAAACTTCCATCGACTAAGAAACCTTACCTATTCCTACGAAACAATATGTACGCAGCATCTAATTTCGCTGATGTTGCAGAGTGTGTGGGTTGGTGACCCCCTGCGATTCCAAACAATATGTTCCCTGTATCTAATTTCGCTGATGTTGCAGAGTGTGTGGGTTGGTGACCCCCTGGAACTACCCGCTGATGATGTTGTCATGGAAGATGGCGGCATGTCTGGCGGCAGGCAACACTGTCGTCATCAAGCCTGCCCAGGTCTCGCCTCTCACTGCCCTCAAGTTTGCTGAACTCTCCGTCAAGGCAGGCATCCCTCCCGGTGTCATTAACGTTCTTCCTGGCACAGGTGAGGATTTTTACCCAAAGCAGTAAAATTTTGAGGACGTGTTTTCTTTTTATGAAAGTCGGTGAATAGATATTTCACCATCGTAAATTTGTTGGAAACTCATGCCTTCAAATATGACGGCATATACCAGCATACCCTTTCCGTAAAATATTGGCAATGGGTCAGTACGATTTTGAGGCTGTGGCATCTCGGAATTTTCAACAGAGATTATATTTTCGGATTAGGTTTAGAGTTGTAACAAAAGCTAAAAAAAAATAATAAATTAATGTTCTGGAAGATGTGTGTTGCTTTCCTATTGATAATACAACATTCAGATATGCTAAGAATGATATATTTAGTTTCACTACATTCGCAGAGAAAAAGAACCAGTGTTGCAATGTACAATATGTAAACGTCCGAAACGTTTACAACAAATAATGAACACTTTAACACTGGTTCTTCTCTTCATTTACGCGTGAGATTTTCTAAAAATCGACCTATTTGAAATACCGTGTTGTATAATTTATAGCATGAACCGTTTCTAACGCTATAATCGTTTGGTTAAAAAAGGGTGAATTTTTTTCATTTTCACTATCAGTATCACAAACATGAAGCAAAAAGGGAAGGGTAAAGGGAAAATATTAGGGTATAATTAAGGTAGGCAAATTCTTATGCAGTTCTCATGATATTTGTACACGAATACATAAATATAATGCTTAAGATAATAGTACAGGTGTCCGCTACTTATTCATTTGGACATTTATTTTCGAGTGACATCACTGTTAAAAAAGGGTCGCATTCGGTCATGGTAATTATTGTTTAGGTATGGGCAGGAGAAATTTTAAATTTTGTTAAGTAATTGTTCAGTTGAAATAGAAGCATAGAGAAATGAATTTTGTGTAAATACAGATATTTGACTGTTCACAATGCCGCCATATGCAAGAGTAAATTAGTGATCATCTAATTACGTGATCGTTTCGAAAAATATCAGTGATGGTTTTGAAGTATCGAGATTTTCCTTTGCTGATTGATTTCTGTTACCGTGATTAAATTATAATACTGTTTAATTTTAAAAATTAGTAATTATATCCAAGTGATCAAAAATAAATAATATAGGTTAAATTTGTTGAACATGTCTCTTCGTTGAAGGAATGATTCTTTGAGAGTGCCCACGATTTTTGTGTTTGGTTATCTCGTCTCCTGAGGGGTGATACAGCTATTGAATTAATGAGAATTGGCGCTCCCAGGGGTAAGATGTGAGGCCCCGAGCGGAAGGTTTGGTAAGCCTTCCTTTAGTGAAATGGAATAAGTTTTAGTTTTGTTACGGACCATTTTTCCGGTTCACTACTGTCCTTTTTTAGCACGTTTTACTTTCTTTTTCAACTTTTATCTTTGAAGGGGACAAAGGGGAAAAAATATCGTAAGGCCATACCCTTACATTTTTAATAAAAATTTCGTATAATAAAAGTGTTGGACATTCTCTGATTTCTCACAAAAAATTACTTGAGAAATTGCAAATGCTGTTTTAAAGTTGATCTCAGACTGATTTGCCATAAAAATAACTCTAAATTCGACATGCGGATTAGGACCTTTTTCTGAAAGAATTTCATCACAATTTTGTGAGAATTTTATAAGAACTTCTGGTAAAATAATTAGTTTTTCCCTGATTTACAACCGACTTTTGAAGTTGTCAAGAAGTTGACAACTTTGAGCATCTCACATTTTTGACGAAAATTTTGTCTTATAAAAATGTTGGAAATTCTGTAATTTCTCACTAGAAATGACTCGAGAATTGGAAAACACAGTTTTAAAGTTAATTTCAGACACACGTATCAAATGAATTTCCAGTTTTGAGTTGGTAACTTAACCTGCAATTAAGTTTACACTTATTTTTAAAATTTAGCAGTGAAAATCGGTGCAGGTATCAAATAGCACAAACAAAATGCACTGATACCGATGTAATTTTTATCTACTGGTTTATTCCAGCTGAACAATTGAGAGGTTCATTTAGTCGTAATGCTTCTAAGCACTGACAAACACAGCTAATCCAAGTTATCGGAAAAGGCCCCTGCATAAACTCATATTATTTTACACACTGAGAATTAAGTTTTGTATCTTGAATTGCTAAGCTGATTAAGTGTCTGAAATTCTTTCGTTATTTAATTTTATTTTTTCAACTTGCACTTTTATAACAGGGAGTGTTTGCGGACAAGCGATTGCGGACCATCCGCTTGTACGGAAGCTTGGCTTCACAGGCAGCACGGACATCGGCAAGGTGATCATGCGGTCGTGCGCCGTCAGTAACCTCAAGAAAGCGTCTCTCGAGCTGGGCGGCAAGAGTCCCTTCATTATTTTCGCCGACTGCGACCTTGATAAGGCCGTTAGAATGGTTAGTAAACAAACTATGAATTTCATAGTCATCTTTCCTTAATCGAATGATCTTTGAAAACTTTAACGAAAAAAACAACTATGAAATACTGGCAATTCATAGGACTGCGTTATATGCATCGAAGGCAACCGACCTCCGTACATGCATGTTTATGATCCTTTTTCTTTACCATGTATGTATGTAGGTATATGTATGTGTCTGGGTATGGTGCGTCTTTATTATCCTCTCATGTTTTCTTCATTTCATTTGAGGTTCTAATGAAATACTTCTCTCGTGTTGAGTTCACTGTAGGACTCTAAAACTCAATGTAAACACTTTAAACAATTTATTTACCACAAGCGATACGGTAGTAGATAGTTTCTTAAGTCTAGTACAATGGTCCAATTTGAGTATAGCTACTTGTGGGCTCGAATAAGTTCAGTGACTCTAATAACTTCGCACCTTACATCCAGGGAATGAGCAGCGTGTTCTTCAATAAAGGCGAGAACTGCATAGCTGCAGGCCGACTTTTCTTGGAGGACAGCATTCATGACGAATTCGTCAGCCGCGTTGTGGAGGAGTGCAAGAAAATGGTGGGTTTCATGGTTGTGTTACTGGGTTTTTATTTAGAAGTAGCACGCTGGCCAATTATTATTATTAGTAGTCATTTATTTGTTCATTTTATGTGTATCAACTAAGGATCTTTATTGAGACATTTTGAAAACTAATAATAGTTTTTGTATCATCTCCATTGGAAATAAGCTGTTTTCTCACTTTCTCTCTTTAATAGCTTTGAGAAGTTGCTTTCATTAGAAAAATTAACTTAGAGGTTTTCCAGTTTTTTGCTTTTAAGTCGTACGCCTTTACTGCGTTACAATCTCCTCGGAGGGAAACAATTCTTGGATCTATCTGCATTAGCGCTGCCAGATATGAGATTTCGAGCCGAAGATTCGGTAGGCCTTCCTGTTATTAAGATAGAGGAGGTTTTTTGTTTTGTTTCGGATCATTTCTTTTCAGTTCACTGTTCTCTTTTTGAGAATCTATACCTTTCTTCTTCAACTTTTATCCCATTTTATAAACCTTTTTCAATCTCGCTGTTTCCATGCACTGGGAGTGCAGACACACCTTGTGCGTAGATTCATCGTTCCCTTCATTCCACACTAAATGATTCTTTCGTCTGTTCTCTCTTAAGAACCTTTGTTGTGGTTAGGGAGGTTTAAAATAACTTTTTATCCAATTTAACTCAAATACATGAGAATTCCATTATTATTTTTTTGAGGGGCTCCAAGACTTGCTTACGCGTCAAGAAATATCAGCTCTCTCAAGCAACTCACGAAAGTGAATTATTGGTAAATTTTTCAATAACTGACAACCGCATTGGTTAAAATTTGCTTTTTCATGACTCACTGTGAGACGTTTCCTTTTTGCTTTTTACCGAGCTTCACTTACTTTTTTCTTCACTCAAGGTGATAGGCGATCCATTGAACCGAGCTACGACCCACGGGCCCCAGAACCACCTGGCCCACTTCAACAAGCTGCTCGACTACATCGCAACGGGCGTCGACCAGGGCGCTAAGCTCGTGTACGGAGGCAAGAGGCTACCTGGCAAAGGCTTCTTCATCGAGCCGACTGTCTTCACTGAAGTCAAAGACCACATGTACATCGCCACGGAAGAGAGTTTTGGACCCATTATGATCATTTCGCGGTTCCCCAACGGGTCAGTTTAAATACTTATTCAAAGTTTGTATTTTACGACGGTTACGTGGTGCAAAATAACGGTTGAATTGTACGAGACCTTAAGGTTGAATGAATCTGTTTGATTTCATGGAATGGCATAATTATTCAAAGAAATTAGTACTTATCAGCTTATTTTTACTTTCCAGCGACCTAGACGGCGTGATACGTCGTGCGAACGACACTGAGTTCGGACTTGCGTCTGGCGTAATGACGAATGACATCACTAAAGCCCTATACGTGTCGGAGCGTCTGGACGCGGGTACCTGCTTTGTCAACACTTACAACAAGACGGACGTGGCGGCGCCGTTTGGTGGCTTCAAGCAGAGTGGCTTTGGCAAGGATCTCGGTCAGGAAGCCCTCAACGAATATCTTAAAACTAAGACCATCACTTTCGAGTACTGATGCGATTTTATCTAGTTCTTAATGTTCCTTTAGTACGAAATTATCATTGCGTAGAGTGAAATCGTTAATGTTTATCTCTGATTAATCTTTGTTCATTATAGACCTTCTCTTCATCTCAAATACGTTTAGCACTAAAACATTTTCGTCTTTCACTGAATCATTTGTCTTGCATTAACACGTTCCTGTCTTTCTCTGATTTTTTTTATCCTTTTCTTCAGCATGTCTAGCTAGCGCTTATCATTCTTCTCACACCGAAAGATTGTTTAGCATAGTAGCATTTTTATTTAGGGCTGGAAGACATTCATCGCCGAGTTATTTTTGTAAAGTGCTGGCATGGTTTCTAGAACTATTTGGATTGGAAATATTTTCGCCTAAAAACCAAAGCGTTCACACTTGGAACCGAACTTTGCTGAAGAATTTGTATGTACTATAATTATTCAAAACGAATTTAGTTCATAAATTCATGAAATCTCACCATTAACACGTGTCTCTTTCTT
>JACJUY010000743.1:17866-29901 GCA_014220935.1 Platorchestia sp. MABIK | reverse complement strand
ATATTGCAAAAGTCTGAATAAAAATAGTTTTTTTTTAAATTATGTAAGTGGTTGAACTATAATGATTGTTTACTAAATAAGATAGGGTAATAGTGATTGTTTACTGCTATACAAGTGAGGATAGTACATATTGTTTACTCTCACAACAACAGAAGAGTGAATAAAGTGATTGTTTACAACAAAAGGCTGAGTAATAGTGATTATTTGTAATAACTTAAAGCTGGGTAATAGTAATTGTTTACTAAACGTAAGGCTGGGTAAAAATAATTGTTTTCTACTACGGAGAGCCGAGCAATAAAAATGATGTACTATGTTACAAGACTTACTTTGGGCAAGACCTTTTCGAGGACAGAATCAATAACTTCATCTAATTTGAAAGTGGTGGAGGGAAGCTTTGCGGAGTCGGTGCTGTCGGAAGGAACTTCGGGAGGTGCTGGTGCCGGGGCTGAAATGGGGGGTTTTGTGCTCAGGTTGGCATGAGGTGCGTGGGTGACGGCATTGGACGATGAAGATGAATGAAGGTGCGAAGGCGTGTTTTGAGTGGACGGCTCGACAACTTTGGCAGGCGGGACGACAACGGGGACAGGGGCGGCTTTGGCCACACCAGGTGCAGCTAGAACTTGTGCAGGTGGGGGTTGAGTGGGGGCGGATGGCGGAGGTTGAACAGGGGCTGCCAGCACGGGAGCAGACGGTGCAATGGCAGGCTCAATGCTAGGCTTGTTTTGCAGGACATTACTGGAGCTGCTACTGGACTGGGATGACGCAATTGAGCTCACGGATATGATGGAACTCCTGGAAGAACTCGACAATATCGGCTGCTGCTGCTGTTGTTGTTGCTGTAACTGACGTACCATTGCAGCAGTGGCACCCACTGAAGGAGAGGCATCTTTAGCTACTCCTGACGAGAGCCCTCCTGATACTTTGGTCGGTTTATCGGTAGTTTTGGAAGCCCCATCAGTTATTTTAGAGGACCCGTCTACAGTAGACGAGACGTTGTTCGACGGAACGTCAGCCTTTCCTGCAGAAACTTTCCGTGTTGTCGAGATGAGGTCAGGCTGTTGCGGATGTTTCTCTTCTATCACTGGTTTGACAGGGTGGAACGAGACGGGCCTGATCACGTCACCAGAACCAGGAGATTTATTTGGCTGAGTGTCACCAGGTTTTTTGGGCGTCGGTGGGACAGGTTTTGGGCTTACTGGAGTTGGAGCAAATGAAGCCTCTCGTTCTGAAAAGTATAAAAGAAAGACACTTTTCTACTTGAGATGAAATAAGTTTTCATCCATGGTATTTTTTTGGGGGATAGTAAAGATCTAATAATAGAAACAGGAAAGTGGTATAAAAATAGAATAGAATCTTGAACGAAAGAGCTGTACAAGATAGAATAGTGGGTATAACGTGAAAAATTTGTGGAGCCATAGACATCCACTAAATTATAAATAAATTTCAAGATGATTAGCCTACAATGCAGCGTTACAACAAGCTTGATGCTATAACTGAAATACAGAAATGTCAATACATATCATTGGAATTGCAGAAGTAGAACCTATGAGCACTTCGTACTAGGATGCCATTATTTCTATGAATATTTGCAAAGAAGGTTAGACAACAAGAAGATATTTTCGAGTACATACCTCGATATTTCATAAGATGCTTATATCAAACACAAGCAGTTCAAATTTTTCCGGTTAACTAAGAATTAAAGCGAGTACATTTAAAGGAAAATATTTAATTTCCACTGAAACTTCATTATTTCAAATTGAAACCTCAAAAATACAAATAAATATATATAACTGTTTCAAAATGAAATATTCCAAACAAAGGCAAACTATTCAATAGCACATAAATATCCTAACTTTAAGGTGAGTAGTTCACAGAGTCGCCATTTTTACTTAAAAAATGGATCACGAAAAACACATTTGCAGTATATCATACTTCAGTAAATAACAAACCTTAGTCAATCCCTAAAATTAAACAAACACCAGCAAACATCGCATACATTTCAAGAACACAACAAAAACCTCAGTCGATCCCTAGAACTGAGGCCCAGCAACCAACACCTGCATTGGAAGCAAGCCACACACAACAAGACCTACCTAGCTCGAGGAGCTGCGACTTGCGTTGCTGCTTGGCGTTGAGCTCCTGTAGCCAGGGAACGGCGGGCTGCGCGCCAGTAGTTCCACCAAGCAGCGACGTGCGCTTTGTGTGGGGTGACCGCGCTGGTGCTGGGGAGCCGCTGCTCGGTGCCGCTGCCGGGCTACTGCCGCTGCTGCTGCTTGTGGCCGACTTCTTTGAGTTCACTCTGAAGCACAAGCGTTACTGAGAGTGACAAACGTGGTGTTGCAACACGTGTATTATTTTCCGAGTTCACTCTGCAGCACAGATGTTACCGAGAGTGACAAACGTTGTGTTGCAACACGTGTATTATTTTTCCGAGTTCACTCTGCAGCACAGATGTTACTGAGAGTGACAAACATGGTGTTGCAACACGTGTATTATTTTTCGAGTTCACTCTGCAGCACAAGTATAACTGAAAATGACAAACGGTGTTGCAGCACGAGTGGCCCTTTTTGAGTGCACTCGGCAGTACGTGTTACTGAATATGTGTGGTATTGCAACACGAATGGCTTTTCTGATTTTTGTCCTAGAAGGTTATCATTGTCCTGCTGATTAGATTACAACTTAGTTTGAGCCTCCCTAACCACAGGAAGGGCGTTCCTAAGAGAAAGAAAGGAGGCATTATTTAGTGTGGAATAATGTACATAAAGAGTCTATGCAGAAAGTTTGTCTCTACACGCGGTGAATAGATACAGCAAGACTGAAAGACGTTTCTGAAACAAGATAACAGTTGAAGGATGAAGTAATAGGTGCTGAAAAAAAAGACGGCAGTAAACCAAAAAAAGATAGCCTTTAAGAGACTTTTAAAAAAAATATTCCATTTCGACAGAAGGATTGCCTACTCAACGTTTAACTCGAGGCCTCACATCTTCCCCTAGGAACATTAATTCCCATCACAAGAGTTGTATTTTCTTGAATGGTATCACAGTTCTACACAGAAAACGAACAGTTATAGTTAACATGACGCTATTAAGTTAGTGGGGAAATATACTGTCGTTACACGAGTTATACTTCGTTTTAATTGCCTTCAAGAAGAAGTACGAGTGAGAACAGTTATTGGAGGAATAAATGCACTGCTGGTACACAAGCGCTCTTGTTATTGAACCATCAAAACATTTCAGTACTGCTGAATTGAGTCGTGAAATGCAACAAATGTAATGTAACAAATACCACAGCTGGTAATCAACCGAAAAGATACGGTAACCTCAAATAATGAAGGCAGCATAAAGAACCTGTGATTCATGGCCGAACATGGAACATCCATTGCTGGAAATCACGTGATCCTATGCGTGTAGAAGTGTTACACAGCGCTAAGAACTTACCTGAGTAAGATACTGGAGGGCGGAATGTGGCTCTCAGTTTCTTCTACGATGGGCTTAGATGCCGGACTGTCGGATGATCCTTCTTTACTGAAGGCGCCGATCCCAGGCGATTTCTGCGAAGTCTGCAATGCGACGTATGATTAATTACAGTAAATTACAGATCAGGGGGCGATGATGAGCTGAAATCGTAACCGACAAACTTGCATCCAGATTATGTAAGTCCTAAAGATTAGATTTAGTTTAAGCCTCCCCAACCGTTACAAAGGCGTATCAAAGAGAGGATGGCACCATTTAGTGTGGACTCGAGGGAATGCGGAATCTATGCACAAGGTGGATAGAAACAGTAAGTTGAGGAACAAATTCACGAAACGAGATGAAATTTGAAGAAGAAAGTGGTAGGTGCTGAAAAACAGGATAGCAGTGAACAGAAAAAAGATGATCCTTTACACAACAAAAAACATTTTATTTTAACAAAAAGAAGGCCTACTTAACCGTTAGCTCGGGACCTCACATTTTCCACCTGGGAGTGCAAATTCCCAGATATACAATAGTTGTATCCCCCTGAGGGGATGTAGGTCCTAATACTCTCCACTAAATTCATAACTTTAGAAAAAAAAGCTGTCGAGCTGAGCCACTGAACATCAAAATACTTGCTCAAGCTAATCGCAGTTAAGATCAAATTGCAGCAACTAACACTACGCTGATGAGGAAAGTATGGCCTTTACTACAACACGAGGTTAAATCGCCCAAATTCTTTTGCAAATTATAACTTGCACGCTTGAAATTTTCTTGAGAGTACTTCTAAGTAAATAAAAGGTTAGCCTTAATGAGGTATGTCACAATGATGAGCAGTTGGGCACACAAAGTTCAATTTGAAGTTACTACGTACGAGAACAGAAAATTATAACATGGGCCAGGAATTTTGTGAGTGTGATCAAACAAGATTAGTTCCAACAGCGAGGTGATCGGAGGTGAACTTCGTGTGACTGAATACATCGTGATTATACACGCGCTAGAAAAATCTGCAACATTTAAATACCTAGACGAATACATCATCATTGAGGTGATGCGCGTGAGATGCATAAGTTGGCAGTACACAAAATTTATTTTTCATTTTTTTACCCTAGTCCGATGGGTTTTAAAATGAAAATTTAAAACTTAGCTAATCCGATAAATTCATCTCAATACTGAAGTTGGTCTCTAAATGAGATAGGCTGAAGAAGAAAGATTCACCAATGAAACAACTAGGAAATCCATTGAAAGATTCAGCAATGAAACAACTAGGAAATCCATTGAAAAATATTTTTTCACTCTGACACTTACTGTGTAAAATTTCCACGACATGATTATCTGTTGAGCAACACTCAAACAGTAGCGCGAGAAATACTTTCCTGATAAAAAAGAACTCGTTTCTGTGATTGAAAATTGATTTGATTAGGACACAAGCGAGAAATGATAACACATTTATCCATGGGAAATCAGCTTCGTAAACACGTGGCTCCAAATTACGTAACAGAAATAAACGGACTGCGATATATGGGCAACGGACTGCGATATATGGGCAACGGAATGCGATATATGGGCAACGGAATGCGATATATGGGGAACGGACAAGTCGAACACATCAAAAAAAGTCACGAGTCACAAGGCGAATTAATGAAAGGTTGCACGACAATGCAGCGTCATGTTAACGTAGCCTAGCGACATGACCGTTTGCAATAGAGCGAAAACTCCCTAGTTAGATTCCCAGGGCGTTCACAGCGGTTTTTCCTCGCAATTGGAAGCTCATCCGAAATTCCATACTTAACAATGGTGCATCATCCTACTTGGCGGGGCGTTTCCGTCATGACATCCTTATATCAATTATAAAAAGATTTCAAGCTCAACGTAAAGTACGGATGCGTCACCTTGATAGAGTTGATGGCATCATGCATCAACTTGTTTAGAAAACAGACCCATCATTTGTGTATTCACTAGTGATGACAAAGGCCAATCACCAACAGATGCATGACAAGCACAATAACTTCCTGATATATTTGCAGGCCTTTGACGAGAAACCGGTTTTGAATACGTGAGTTTCGAACCTTATAAACAGACGAGCTGCAAAACCACCAACACTAAACCTAAGTGCAGCACAAATTTATAACCATAACTCCACTTTAATGTTGCAGAGGCCACTAGAAACTTCAAACATTTATTCGCGAGAGACTGACTATTATAATAAAGATAGACCATGTCACTACCAGTGCCGTAATTCTTCGATGAAAGAGCAAAGATAAACGAAAGTAAGTTTCTTTCAAACGCATAGTTCTCAGTAATTTTTCTCGGATTACAAGCACATTGAACTTAAAACTACTCTCTCACACCCAGCTCGGACGGGGTATATCGCATATACAGTTCGAGCAAAGTACGTTACGCGAACAAAATACGTCGCAGCTCAAGAAATTTTTATCTCGCCACCGCCAAAACTGGTCTGTGTCCCACAAAAGCATGGGAGAGCACAGGTCTAGTCGCCACCGAGCTACAGCAACACTGGTCCGTGTCCCACAAAAGCATGGTAGAACACCAGTCTAATCGCTACCGAGCTACAGCAACACTGGTCTGTGTCCCACAAAAGCATAGGAGAACACAGGTCTAGCGTCACAGCCGAACTGAAATTTTGCAATAGAGGTCCAGCCGCTCGCTGCAATATCTCAGCACTGCAAGGGCGGCGCTCGATAACGAGGGGCGAGTTGAGCTCTATTGGGTAGCCCATGTGGGGGTAGACGGGATACCGTAATCTCCTGATAAGATACAGGGACACGGACACTGAAGGATTCTCTCGACACCGATAAGATAACACCTCAGGTCGTATGCGACGAACAAATGAGCAAACTGATGAGCTACAGGAATTATCTATACATACCTATTGTCTTTGTCAAGCGCACTGATGAACTCGATTCGCTCGAAGTTAGAAGGGGATATTTTTTTGTCACTATATTTAAGTAAATATCAGAATGCAATGTGGTTCAAAAAAGCCTTGCACACAATTAGGTGCTTCATATCAAGATAATGAAATCAATTAGCAGCGGATTCAACACAAACACCGGCTGAAATTAAACACATAGAAGCTCAGGAAGGTTCGATTAAGAATCAATATCTCGAGAGTCAGGGGATAAGTATTAATTGAAATGCACAAACGCTAGGCTGTTTGCGCAAGTATTTTCCTATTAAGCGACCTAGAATTGATTATTTGAGCATGTGAGTCCTCATTAGTTGACCTTCGTTTAACTTGGAGTCATTGCCTGTTAGAAGAACAGAAACGTTGTATAAAATTTGAAGCAGTAATCCTTGGCACAAGCTTCTTTACGAAGCGTTGTGATTACAACGCGTTCTTCTCTCGTTAAGTAACACGTTCAACAGATGAAATCTAGAAACATGCGTTTCGTTCCAAAACGTAGTAAACTAACGAATTGTACTATCGAGGCTTTGCAAAAAAAAAACGCGTTGTACTATCACGACTTCGTGAAAAAACGCGTTGTTCTATCGAGACTACAAAAAATGCGTAATACGAACACGACTTTATAAAAATTACAATGTGCTCATGGAATTTTTTAAAATAACGCGTTTGACACACAAAAGAAATCATGTTGCAAAATGCGTTATGCTTCAAAACTTCGCGAAATGAAATAATAAACATAGCTCATGAGGCAAAGAGAAAAGCATGTTGTATTCACTAGACTTCTAAAAGTACGACATAGAACGAGGCACTGCACTCGCACACAAAATTCGTAATATAGCGCAAAACATAACAAGTCCTTCAATTCTCAGGGCAGTCCCAATTTTTGTGTCCACCGAGCTCAGTAGCTTTTTTTGCCAGCGCTCAACTGAACCATAACGCACACATTGGAATTAAAAATTATGCAATGACAATAAAAGTGTAGCATCATAGTAAGAGGAACTGAAGAAATATCTGATTTGCTTCATACAAGTGCTTGAATCCTGTTCCGATGCTTTACATAGGTTACCACGAGAAGTTGAAATAAATTCAGAAGAACTGAGTCCATCACCTCTAAAGAAGGAGACCACCAATCAGCGTCAGAAAATGGACCTTTTTGGCCAGAATTCTCGAACTTGGTCAAAATCTGTTTAAAAACGGCCTTACACAGTTGAGCTTCGGCGAGAAAAAAACAGTCAAGCTGACAACCCTGCTGGAACTAAGGAAACGTTTCCAGTGATCGCTCCGTTATGGCAATAGTGTAGTAGAATTGTTCATTCCGTTTCTTAGTCTGCAGAATAAAAGAGTGACAGAGAGTGGGGACAGTGTACGCTAAAAGAGTAGAAGAGTTCTTCCTCCTTTGATCTCTTCTATACCTATCTTCTTCGTTTCCTATAATGACCATAATAGTATGAATAATCAGTATGTGCTGCTCCAGCACATATTCAAGAGGAAATACCGTGAACGCCGGGCTGGGATCGAACCAGAGTCTTTTTCATCCAAATAACTTTCTCGCGCCACAGAGATTACAAATTAACACAGAGATAAGAAAACAGAAATGAGCTATGAGTTAAAGGCACTTACAGACGGGCTGCCCAAGGAGATGCCACCGTTGCTGTCACTTTCGCTCGAGTTCCGCATCTGCAAACGCACAAATTGTTAGTTAAGCTAGTTACGTGGGTGCACTTTCGACTTAGTGTTACGTGGAGGGACAAGTATTAGGACAAAAGATGGGGAAGAAGAGAAAGAAGGGGTTAGAAAAAACAAGATAAAACGCACCAGGGGAGACAAAATATGAGTTGAAAAGAGAGTGACAGATGCATTGACGATAGATCATCCATTTTGAACCAGAGGCATAGGTCTCCCACTCAATAAATGAGGTTAAATCCATCCTTTGAGACGCGAGGTTTTGCTTTTTACAGACGAGTGTTACTCATGTCCGCATAACTACTACGGAAATTTTACGACGGTGAATATTAGACACTTCGCAAGTGTAATTGCGATGCACGTTGAGGAAATACGGTCAGCGCATAAATACCGTCTGGTGAGCGTACAGACAACGTTAATCCACAACGATGATAACTGCGACCACACAGTCTCAGCTGCACCTGAAGATAAGGTACAACTCTTCACATTCCTTCCCTATCAACAGCAAAAATAAAGTCACCTAATCACCATAAGTTGTATAGATTAACTCAACATCATTGGTGCCATGAGGAACAGTTAATAAGGACGATGTATGGCTGTGAGCTTAGGTAAGCGTGAAATTTATCTTCACATGTGAAATTGGACGAAATTGGACGCACGAAATCTATGGAAAACTTGCTCACCTCTAGTGAGCAACTTCGAACCAGCACGACAAGAGGCCTCTAGATAACGATAGAAGCGTCTTCAAAAATGNACGTTTCTATTGATCGCTCCGTTATAGCAATAGCGTAGTAGAATTGTTCTTTCCATTTCTTAGTCTGCAGAATAAAAGAGTGACAGAGAGTGGGGACAGTGTACGCTAAAAGAGTAGAAGAATTCTTCTTCCTTTGATCTCTTATATACCTATCTTCTTCGTTTCCTATAATGACCATAATAGTATGAAGAATCAGTATGTGCTGCTCCAGCACATATTCAAGAGGAAATACCGTGAACGCCGGACTGAGATCGAATCAGAGTCTTTTTCATCCAAATAACTTAATCGCGCCACAGAGATTACAAATTAACACAGATAAGAAAACAGAAATGAGCTATGAGTTAAAGGCACTTACAGACGGGCTGCCCAAGGAGATGCCACCGTTGCTGTCACTTTCGCTCGAGTTCCGCATCTGCAAACGCAAAAATTGTTAGTTAAGCTAGTTACGTGGGTGCACTTTCGACTTGGTGTTTCGTGGAGGGACAGGTATTAGGACAAAAGATGGGGAAGAAGAGAAAGAAGGGGTTAGAAAAAACAGATAAAATGCACCAGGGGAGACAAAATATGAGTTGAAAAGAGAGTGACGGATGCATTGACGATAAGTCATCCATTTTGAACCAGAGGCATAGGTCTCCCACTCAATAAATGAGGTTAAATCCATCCTTTGAGACGCGAGGTTTTGCTTTTTACAGATGAGTGTTACTCATGTCCGCATAACTACTACGGAAATTTTACGACGGTGAATATTAGAAACTTCGCAAGTGTAATTGCGATGCACGTTGAGGAAATACGGTCAGCGCATAAATACCGTCTGGTGAGCGTACAGACAACGTTAATCCACAACGATGATAGCTGCGACCACACAGTCTCAGCTGCACCTGAAGATAAGGTACAACTCTTCACATTCCTTCCCTATCAACAGCAAAAAAAAAGTCACCTAACCACTAAAATTTGTATACTTTAACTCAACATCATTGGTGCCATGAGGAACAGTTAATAAGGACGATGTATGGCTGTGAGCTTAGGTAAGCGTGAAATTTATCTTCACATGTGAAATTGGACGAAATCGGACGCACGAAATCTATGGAAAACTTGCTCACCTCTAGTGAGCAACTTCGAACCAGCACGACAAGAGGCCTCTAGATAACGATAGAAGCGTCTTCAAAAATGACATACAATCATACGAAAGTAGGCTCATATATGTGAACGGATATGAGTAACCATCGGTGATGACATCAAAAAATCAAGCAACCTTGACTAGAGCTAGTCAAGGTTGTTTCATTTTTTGATCCATGAAGAGCCAACCGCCAGCCAAAGATATTTGACATATTGTACAAGACCTACACCATCTACTACGGATCCGTGCACACACTCAGTTGTGTGCATTACGCGATTCTTGATCAGAATTTTCGAGCAAAGATTTGCTGTTATGTCGTTACAAGGACTGAAGTTGAGATTAGATTAGTTAGCTTCACCCTCCCTAATCACAACAAAGGGATTCCATAGAGGAAATAAATGCACCATTTAGTATTGAATTAAAACAAATTAAATGTTAGTTTAAGCGTTCATAACCGTAACAAAGACGTTCCAACGTTTCAAAGAGAGGAAGGAGGAAGGCACCATTTAGTATGGAGATAAGGGAGCGCGGAATCTATCCACAAAGTGCATAAAAACCGTGAGTTAAGAAAAGAAGTTCATGAAACAAGATCCAAGTTGAACAAGGAAGTAGTAGGTGCTTAAAAACAAGACAACAGTGAACCGAAAAAAAGATGGTCTACCAAACTCTCGACTCGAGACTTCACATTTCCCCCTGGGAGTGCTAATTCACACAGATACAGTAGTTGTCTCCCCCTGAGGGGATTCCACTTTGAGATTCAACGTTAGAGACAAGTTCGGTGGGTGTCAAGAAAACCTCACATTACGAATCACTCATTTCAGGAATCCAGGAGGTTCCCATAAGGAAGAGTAGTGTATCAGTGATGCTTCAGAAGGCCAGTACATAGTTCAGTACATAGTTCACGAAGATATGTAACAAATTTCAGTCTTCATTACCTGACGACCAAACCATCACTTTCTTTACATCCAATTAATGCTATAAACAATTCTCTTGAACGTCAGAAAACGAGGCACAAACTATTGCGGAGTTGATGAAATTTAACATCTGAAATATCTTTTTACCAAATTTAAAAAGCTACTTTTCTCAAGAAAATAAAGGAACATGAACATTGGGAGACATATTGAAGAATTTATCGAGCAGCCAGACAATATTTTTGGTCACAGACACTGATATTTATCGTAAATTGGTTAATTTCTCCAGGATTTTGTTAGCATGAGTATGTTATTTTTTTTTCGATCCCCAGCTTGTTACAATTAGTTCAACAAATAAATATTCGACTCACTTTAATATCGTGTAGCTTTGACTGCCCCACAAAGCCCTTCGTTGCTCGTTTTTTGAAAAGCCCTTCTTTATGATTTCAGAGGAGCTCATTCTGATCCCAAATTTGTGAAGTAATGAAATGAAGATATGCTAAATTCCGAACAGCGGAATTTCTTTGAGAAAATTTAAATTGAAGGATTTTAACAAATCAGAAAACTCCTTCATATCTCCGTGGTTTTAAAAACTATCAAAACTAAGTTCAACAGGTTTAATGAATACAAAAATACGAACTGGCATGTTAATTAACGATTCTGCAAGCCAAATTGAGAACAAATTATAAAAAGAAATATCTAAAACAACGAAGCGTCAAAAAGAAATTTCAAGTCTCCCTAACCGCAACAAAGGCGATTTTAACCCTTTGTCTACCAAACTCAAACAGTTCAGGCAAAAGTTTACAGGAATAAATGTTGACGGTACCCTGGAATATCAGTGAAATTGCCTCTGCGTGTTTTTTTTCTGCACAGGTAGGTGCTTCCTTTTTTTCTAAATTAAAAAATTATGCTTATTTAAAAATGTAAGGTAAGCGAGAAAAATTTTCGACACCAAAAAAATGGTCGAAAAATTGGAGAAAACATATCAATAAAGTTTTGCCTAACATTATCAGTAAATCAATGTACGTATGACAAGGCATTAAATATGTTACACACAGACCATGAAACTTTAACCGAGTGGAAATCAATAACAAATTGCGCGTGCAAGGCTTCTACAATCTCTGTAAACATAGTTGCATGAATGCTATTAATTTCACTAATTTTGTCATTTAGTTCAAAATATTTCCCTACT
>JACJUY010000743.1:0-11929 GCA_014220935.1 Platorchestia sp. MABIK | reverse complement strand
ACCTACATACATTCATTGAACGTGAAAGCTATTTTAGAATAATCTATGCAACATGCATATAATTAACTTATTATATTAGAAAACCGCACTTTTATTCCGCGAACCTGTTTATTGATACAAATTTCTTTTTGAGTAACCATTCATACCCTGTTTTAATAAAAAGTAATTTTATTAATAAACTGCATGTTTTAACATCTATAGACAATAAACATCACTATAATTAATATAATTTACTTCTAAAACAACACTACAATGGGAACTTCACCAACGAGTTACAGTTCGGACTAGAAAACAAGAACGTCGCTTTTAACGGCAACGGTAAACCAGCTTTAAAAACTGATCTTGCCCAGGATGCATTGTAACCAACCCTCATCATCAACCATCACGGGACATGAGATGGCATTAAGAAACATGAAGACCAACCAAGACGCACGCGATACTCATGTCAGCCGACAAGGAGAGATAAGCAGGAAAAAAATAGTTAAAGCAGCACCTGGTATGTACTGATATTTGTCCCATTGTAGGTTACACAGTAAGTGCAAGACAAGGTATGGCTACACTAATTATCAAGATTGAGAGAATGAATGGGCCAGACATGGTTTAATAATGCATGAAAATTCCTCTAAACTAGAAAACATTAAAATCCATTTCCTTTCATAAAATCTCAGCATCATTTGAAATCAGAAACAGAACTCATTTCTTCATGATTATCGTTTTCGGTTTCTTTGCGACTTTAATTAGCGTGAACTAGAAAACAGACCGTGCACTACGAAACTGAGCGAGATATTGTCAAGAACGCATGGGTACCATTATTATTACTATTATTGAATACGCAAGTTTTAGCCTCCATTAACCACGACAAAGATGTTCTAAGAGAGGAGAGAGGAAGGCACCATTTAGTATGAAGTTGAGGGAACGCGGAATCTATGCACAAGATGCACAGAAACAGAAAGCTAAGAAAGAAGTCCATGAAACAAGAAAAAGTTGAAGAAGAGAGTAGTAGGTGCTGAAAAACAGGACAGCAGTGAACCGAAAAAGATGATCCGTAACAAAACCAAAAACCTATTTTATTTCAACAAAAAGGAAGCCTACCTAACCTTTAGCTCGGGCCCTCACATAGTCCCCCTGGGAGCGCTAATTCCCGTAGATCCAGCAGTTGTATCCCCCTGAGGGGCGCATGGGTTCCATTATGAAGTTATTTTGTGTATCACCAATACTCGCGCACTGACAGAACCTAAGTGTTCAAAATGGATGCACTGCAATACCTAACGACGAAACGTATGCCCAATTGGAATAGTGTAGTTGGACGGAGTGACGTGTTCGACTTAAGGACAAAGCGCTTGACAGCTATTGAACAAAGCGCTGTGGCGGCTCCGATAAATGGGGAAAATGAGCAGCGTTAAAAGTATGATGGCCTGTAGTGAGAATTGAGCATAAGGCAAACCGAGTTATGGACCTCAGTGAATATGAAGAAAAACTTATGCCAGCAGAATCAAAAGTGAAAAAGCGTGAATTAGCAAAGACGATGTTGACCCAAATCGGAGAGATCCTACCAAGTGATTAGAGTGTTTTGTAATACAACTAGATACGAGTGTTTTATATTGGGCATCTCAAATTACAATGTTCATTCGAGTTACAATGTTTGAAGTACGAAAAGAACAATGTTCCCTAACGAAGTAAACCAGTCCTTTTCATTTTTCAAAAATCCTTTAAACCCACTGTTGAACATCATACACAGATATGCCTTTTTTAATTCCTCCTCATACAAGTTAGATGGCTGTTAGATATGAGAATATTTGACAAAGAAGATGTACACGAAGCCTCATCAACATTGCATAGGTCCAGCCTCGATACAAAATAGCGTCAAGGTAGAAACGTGTCTCAAGACTAGTTAATAAACCCTAACCAAAAATATGAATATGTGTAAAGGGATCGGAATAAAATAGAAATATAGTTAGAAATATAATAGACAAAAAGAACGCCTATTTAAGGCACAAAAGAAAAAGTACACATGAATATTAAAAGTATAAAAGAACAAGTATACAAGAACATGAAAGGTGTGAAAGAATAAGCACACAAGAATGCTAAAGGTGTAATAGTATATGTATTGGAAAAACATAAAACGTGTAAAAGAATAAGAACACAAAAATGCCGAAGGTAAGCAAGAAACATCATAGGAATACTAAAGGAATAACAGTACAGCTATTGGAAAAACATAAGAGGTTTAAAAATATAAAACTCCAAAAACTTCAGAGCCACAAAATATAGAGCAAGAAATATCACAGGAATGCTAAATGTGTAACAAAATAGATATCGGGAAAACAAAAAATACTTGAAGAATATCAACACAAAAACGTCAAAGCCCCAAAAATATGCAAAAAGTCAGAAGTATCGCAGGTGTAAGATAACAAGCGCAACACGAGACTCACGTTCTCCTTGAAGACGGCAGAGGGGGGACGTCGGTTGGGCCCCTTCGGTCGCTGCTGGTTGAGGTGCTGCAGTTTCTCGGTGCTGCCGTTTATGGACGAGTAGTCTGCACAAATGACGTCGATTAAATGTTAGTTTAAGCCTCCCTAACCGTTCCTAAGTATAAGACCCTAACAGTTCTTTCGAATTGTCTGTAATATCCAAAACGATGAACTGTAAATCTGCCGGTCATGACTGCATGGTCTACACACGAGCACAAATGACGGACACCTCAATAAAACAGATTTACGCATAAAATAATAAAATCTGGACACTCTCGGTGTAGGTGTTCATGTGGCCACGTTCCGTTGTTTCCGGTAGCCTTAACATAGCCTGCACCAGGATTTACACCAGAACAATTGGGCACACTGACCGAACACACTCAGACGCAGATGTTAATGTGCTAAATTGTTTATTCATTTTGGAATTACCCTGATTAAGTTACTTAGTAATTAGCCTTATTAGCTTATTTATCAATTAGCCTTTTTCGACTATTTATCAATTAGCCTTATTCGCTTATTTATCAATTAGCCTTATTCGCTTATTTATCAATTAGCCTGATTCACTCAATTATTTCTTTATTTACCTTATTCGCTTGTTTACTCCTACTTTAACCCCGTTTTTCGCTAGCTAAGGCGATCATCACAAAGTTACTCGGTGGAGTTCAAGTTAGCAAAATTAGGGCGTTGCTGTTGCCACAGCGCGCTACGCTGGCAAAGGGAAGCGCAAGCACCTCGATGCGACGAAAAGGCGCAATCAAAACAAAAAGATTAGATTATTAGTTAGTTTAAGCCTCCCTATCCGCAACAAAGGCGATCCAAAGAGAGGAAGGAAGAAGGCACCATTTAGTATGGAGTTAAGGGAACGCGGAATTCATGCAGAAAGGGCATAGAAACAGTAATATAAGAAAGAAGTTCATGAAACAAGATCAAAGTTGAAGAAGAAAGTAGTAGGTGTTGAGAAAACAGGACAGCAGTGAACCGAAAAAAAGTTGGTCCGTAACAAAACAAAAACCTATGTTATTTTAACAAAAAGAAAGCCTACCTAACCTTTAGCTCGGGCCCTCACATTGCCCCCCTGGGAGCGCTAATTCCCATAGATACAATAACTGTATCCCCCTGAGGGGATCAAAACAAAAAATAAAAGATAAAGACTCTCGTAAAGGAGGTCCAGGAGATGGTATGCCGGTCTCCAGTACGAAAGAGAAAGGTAAGTAGATGAAAAAAAATTAAGGATAACTCAACTACAAATGTAAATCAACTAGAAACTCTTGCAACAACAGTTATTGGTGTAGCTAGAGTTGCCATAGCCCTTCTCTCCTACCATGGAAGTACGAATAGATTAGATGTTAGTTTAAGCCTCCCTAACAGCAACAAAGGCGTTCCAAAAAGAGGGAGGAAGGAAGAAGGCACCATAAAGTAGGTAGGTAAGGAAACGCTGAATCGATGCACAAGGTGCAAACCATGAGAATATGAACTGAATTACGAGACTCGTTTCATTACGGAAATGAGAAATCGAGGCTCGCTTCATTACATGCTGAGTGACCGTTAGCGTGGCGCTGTTGAGCCCAAGTAGCTATCCAGGTCTTATGCCAGTTTTGAAAACGCACTGACGACAAATTGTAAATTTGTGAAAACGCCAACATTAGAATCGAATAAATGCTTCCAATTAAACAGAATGAATGCTTCGGATTCAAGTTCTCTAACGTGTTTGTTTCAAGACGAGTTTGCTACCAATGGCAATGAACTGGAAATTTAACAGTAAGCTAACACTACGAAGCGAGCGTCAATGACATAGGTACGCTGATCAGGCCTCGAACATCACAGAATTTAACCTGAAAACACGAGAACCCGATCTTGCTCAACCACAAGCCTGCTAAATACCAGGCCGTCAAATTTTGTAAGACATAAAATGTAAGCGGTATCTCTCCATTAATACGCAGATTACAATGAAAGAGGAGAGTGAAAATTTAAAGACACGTTAAAAACTACTTTCTTCGTTAGAAAAATTTACTTCAAAACGCATGGGGTCCTACCTCAAAGTATTTTAATTTCTACGCCACTATTGCAGTACACAAGATGGCTCTGAAAGAAGAGCCTGGTGTTATCAACTTAACATACTTACCGGGGGCCCTATCAAGCAAGAAACACATTCACCGGAGATCCTATCAAATAAAGTAAAAAAATAAATAAAAAACGTTTCCATCAAATTAAAACGCGTTTCTATCAAGTTAAGAAAAGTATTTACCTGGGACAGGCAAGTTAAGAAACGCATTTACCTGGGACAGGCAAGTTAAGAAACGCATTTACCTGGGACAGGCAAGTTAAGAAACGCATTTACCTGGGACAGGCAAGTTAAGAAACGCATTTACCTGGGACAGGCAAGTTAAGGAAGTCTATGATCACAGGCCCATTGATACTTGATGGCCGAGGTTTCCCTTCCTTAGAAATGTTAAGCCTGTCAGTGCCTTGGGAAAACAATTTTCTAGTAGAAGGCCAAGACCTATCAGCGCTGGTAGGACGAGGCTTTTCCCTGCTTGGAGGAAGCGGTTTCTCAGTGCTTGGAGGAAGCGGTTTCTCAGTGCTTGGAGGAAGCGGTTTCTCACCACTTGGAGGAAGCCGTTTCTCACCACTTGGAGGAAGCGGTTTCTCACTGCTTGGAGGAAGCGGTTTCTCACTAACAGGAAGCGGGGGTTTATCAGAAACAGGGAAAAAAGGTTTCTCGGTGCTAGGAGATCTTGGCGTTTCCTCCGTCGTCGAAGGCTCAGGCTTCTCGGCAGCAACATCACCGAGGTCTGGAGTGCTTGGTTGAATGGGCTTCACAAAATCCACAGTGAAACTATCTGAGCTCAGAGGCCGACGCTTGCTGATGTAAGACGTCTTCTTGACCTGCACTCCGCTGAACGAGCTTCTCTTCGTAGCGTTGCTTGGTGGAGTAGCCGCGAGATGGTCGGCCGCCTGCTCTCCTCCGTCTGGACAAGGCACGAATTGCGGCTTTGACATGAAGCCTTCCCCGAATGTCTGGCTGCGAGTGAGAGGTGCTGGCTTGAGAATTGGGTCTTCATCGGCAACGCCATCGGGGGAGGGAAGAGAAGGTATTGTGGCAAGCTTCGGTTTGGAGCTGAAAGGAGGCAAAGGAGGCAATGCAGATGTAGGTGCAGATGTGGATGTAAATGCAGACGAGTCGCAATCTCGTGAAAAAGGATCCGTTTGCTTGGAACTCGACTCGCCCCCAAAAAAGCTAGGCAGAGCGAGCCGTTGGGCCGACTTGCTACGCTTGAAAAGCCCTTTAGCTAATTTAGTAGCCGAGCCATCTTTAGCCAGCGGCAGCCGCGGAGAAGCGCTCTCAGAACCTGACGTCGAGACACCGTCCATTTTGCTCGAATCGTCATTTTTAGCAGATGAAAGGTTTTCCGCGCTATTGAAGGACGACAACGACTTGCCCTGAACAGCACCATCCTTGACACCAAGAATGTTCAGTTCGTCTCTACGACGAGTGAACTTTTTGAAAGCCTGCATGGTTAAAGTGGAACTTGCGTACAAACTGAGATGATAAACGGAATCTCAAGAGTCAATTTGCGGTTGTGCACACGCTAATAATACCAGGGAATCACGGCTTCTCAAAATTTCAGTAACAATTCCAGAGGGTTATATTCTGTGGGCAGTATACATACACGATCTCTGAAGACTTCACATGTGTTTGAACTAGCTTACATGGACGATCTCAAAAGTTTCACATGTATTTGAATAAGTTTGAAGCCACAAACATTCCAACCACGATTGCCGTTAAATTCAGCTCTCATTCAAGATAGATTTGAATTCGTTCAATTAAAATGTTCTGGTCAAGAGCACGGTGAACAGGACCGACCCGTCGCACGTCGGCCACGACGAAGGCTTCCAAGCGACAGTAGGTCTCAAAAAATACAGAGTAAAAATAATCGTTATTATAATCTAAAATTCGAAAGCGCGATTTAGAGTTCATTCCTGATGTCTTCAAATATTCACGTCATTCTCTTCTATCATGCGTAACGATAAACTTGAAGCTCTTTTTCCAACGTCGGCAGAGCGTTGAACAACAGTTTTCTACAACACGAAACTGGACACCTCTTCTCAATGATCACGAGACCTTCATGTTCGACTAAACGCGTGACATGATCCACACAGCGAAGTGCAAATTCTAGCCAGCAGGAAAAGAAGGCTAGCAGGCACGAAAAGAAAGCTAGCCAGCAGGAAAAGAAGGCTAGCAAGCACGAAAAGAAAGCTAGCCAGCAGGAAAAGAAGACTAGCACGTAGGAAAAGAAGACTAGCACGTAGGAAAAGAAGACTAGCACGTAGGAAAAGGCTAGCAAGCACGAAAAGAAGGCTAGCAAGCACGAAAAGAAGGCTAGCAAGCAGCACGACCAGCAGCACACGGCGCGACTGAGAGCAGAACGCACGACACGGAGCAGGTAAGGCGCTCTGCCGTATCAGTGTGCAACAGATGATAACGCGCAACACAATCATCCGCAGCTCCACAACTGATAACGGCCAAATGCGGACAAACACAAAACTGAGCTACACCAACCTGATAAGGAAACCAAATCTCCTCGAGATCATTGTGATGAAATATGAAGTTGATGTAAGCTCAAGTGCGTGTTTTAAAAGGTTGTAAAAATTTCGCAGCACTACTGTAAAATGCTGCCTTGAACGGTAGGATTACAGACGAAAGCTTTAAGAGTACTTCATACATGGACGCAGCATTGTGTTTTGTTCGGAAATTTAGCGACTTATTTTCAAATTTAAATAATTGCTAACTTGAAATATGAATCAGAGAGTTGGTCATTCTTTTGCATGGAAGCTCTTCCTGTGCAAGTTTACTTCATAGCGGGAGATCGATCATGGACACATCTTTCCAACGATTAAAATATCACCGATGATCTAAGTGGCTCAAAGTTGAATTGATTGCCGATCTGCGAGCGTGGTTCCATATTTGCTAAGCAAAGTAAAAAAATTTCTACCGCACAAGCTCTGAGGTTTGCACTTCTGATGCATAAACACAGACAGAGTGCGGTGGTTTAGGGCTCCATTTCTATAGAACAGATGCTTTCACAGAGGAAAGAGAAAAGACCATTCATTATGGACTAAAGAAAACGGGGAATCTATGCAGAAGGTGGGTTCATACAAAAGACGTATGAAGAGTAAAACCTCAAAAACCACAACACAAAGACGCATTTCTTTTGATTAAATGACCGTCACGCCAAGAACTACTAATATACGGAAGTGCCTGAACTAAAAACATGAGCGTGGAATAGCAAACTCAGCGATTCAAAACAGAGCAACTAACCGCAATACCCCCATCCAAGGAACACTGTATCTACTGAAAGTCTAATTCTACGATCGCAAGGAAGAAGCGAGTGCACACTAATACATGGCAAACCCAAAGTGAAGTGAACCCAAAGTGAAGTGAACCCAAAGTGAAGTGAACCCAAAGTGAAGTGAACCCAAAGTGAAGTGAACCCAAAGTGAAGTGAACCCAAAGTGAAGTGAACCCAAAGTGAAGTGAACCCAAAATGAAGTGAACCCAAAATGAAGCGAACCCAAAATGAAGTGAACCCAAAATGAAGTGAACCCTAACGTAGCTTTTACAATAATCGTGTACTGATGACAATAGCAACACGTGACTGCATTTACGCAAGCAACACACCTACGATGGGTCCGAGCGATCCGTTCTTAACAAAATGACATCTTTTACCAATTGTAAGAAACAACTATGAGGTAGAAATATTGAATAAGCACTTAAGGAAATAGCCAACCAGTGCTGAGAATGGCAAATGAAGCTACAACATAAGGCATGAAATAAATTAAAATTACCGACTTTCTCAATACTTCGAAGTACGCCAAATTCTTCGGTAGATAAAGGAGCAACATATCAATAATGACTTGCACCGCCCGCTAACAGAGTGTGCTGCTTGCACAGTTCAACTGTCGCATTTACAAAATAATTTCATAGCGGTGCATCAAAAACAAATATTACTTGAGTCATCACGCGGTAATGACGCGCACAAACATCCAACCAAAATGCATTTGTAGTACTTCATTCTGTGTCATACATATAGTGTTGAAGATAGAATTTTAGAACTGAACTAGACAACGGATTTTTTACTTATGCCTTCAACCCGCTTCTCGGGTTATCACCAGGGCGAAAGTCTCAAAACTTGCGGACATAAGAGAGACTTCAAGGTATCTAGACTACAACTCAATCGTCATGTTCTAGAAGACCGGTAAACCTCTACACAAAAAAATACAAGATAACGAGAGAAATGCCAGGGATTAGGAGAACCGTATCTCAGAGGAATGAATCACTTTGTTGTACTGGAAGAAGAATTGGAGAAGTTTCAATTTTCCTGTTTATTGCTAAAGCAGATCCTTAAGCTGCACTACGTTCACACCAACTTTCGAGTATATGCCCTATTTTATTAGGCCAAAATTTTAAAATTCCTAACGTTCATTCAATGACCAGTTTCCTTAGTGTGTTTGTAAATACTACTAAGAATTTTATTCTACTTAATGGCGGGACTCAGCCCCGGCAGTCGTTTTGGTTGCAGTACTGTTGCGCCCCATGGGCAATATGTGCAATGAATTTGATAGATAACATTCACATCGAATTTCCTTTGACTTTTCAACTTACACAGCAAATTTTCCAGTTTTTTGACTTGATTCTGATTTTTCAAGAGCGTTGGTGTATTCAGACAATTAAATACCGGGACAAAATCAATCGCCTTCAAAAATAATATAGAACGTGACAGAAACAACAGAAGTACAACTTACATGGTGATAGTGTGTGTCCAGTGCACTGTACAGTGGTAGTGGACCGAATGTCTGTTTTTCAACATTCGTGAATGCAAACATATTGTTTCGACATTCGCGAATGCCAATGTTCACTCAATGTTACATATCTCAAGTAATAGGACATTTTATTCGCATTTTATTTGAAGTTTAGAGTCCTGGGACCTGGACTATTCTAATTCATAGTTTCAATGTAAGAGTTTAGCCATAGAAAATTGAATTGTTAGAATCAATTCCATTTTCTATGTTTCCAGGATGCGGAACGAAGACCCGCTCTTACGACTTGCTTGCATCCCATCAACCTCTTTCCAACCGCCGCACTTTGAAAGAGGATTATTTAGTAGATTATTAATAGTTGAACAATTGTATTATTGGAAGGTTGAATTTCAAAAGTAGCAATTTCTCTGCTCTTTCACGTTAGGTTACTCTGTTTTTCGTCGTAAACAAGACCGGCACCACTAAGGGCCCTGTCAGATGAGCGGGTTGGCCGCCGCGGGGGAAAAGCGGGTCAGCCGCCGCGGAACCGCTTTTGAAAGAGTTTATATTGATTTATATGTAAAACGCTGGCTTTTACATATAAATCAGCGTTTTACATATAAATCAATATAAACTCTTTCAAAAGCGGTTCCGCGGCGGCTGACCCGCTTTGCACCCGCGGCGGCCAACCCGCTCGTCTGACAGGGCCTTAAAGAGACGCTCACTCGCAACGCTGGTGGGCGGACAAGCAAGATACCACCTTGCTAAATTAGAAAGATCAGGATAAATATCCGCGTGCATCTTCCACCATTTCAGAGGATCTTCGTATGTGGATATCCGTTTCTCTTTGATGTACTTGTCAATGGTTGCTGCCAATGTCTGTTGGCATAGCTGGTCTTCTTCATCGTCACTGCTTGAAGAAAGAATAGCATTCACGGCTTCGGTGACAGAGATGCTGGTAGATGGTATTTGAACATTGCATGACGTCTTTGATAAAGTTTGTTTTGCCTTGCCTGTATTAGAGTCACACCTGAGTTTTTTAACTTTCTCACATTTTCGAGTGACGCTGTCTTTGACACTCTTAGTGAAAACCAGTGAACTGAGAAGTTTTGTTCTACACCTCGGGTCTAGAAACGCAGATATGGCACACAAGTTTTTTTTTCTGTAAATTCAAACCTTTTGTTTACTTCTCTAACAGCAGCAGTCGATGGAGAATGGAAGAAAAAGCCTAAATATTCGCAGGTCTACATGCAAACACGAATATTGGAACACTTGCGAATATTCGCGAACACGAATATTGGAACACTTGCGAATATTCGCGAACACGAATATTGGAACACTTGCGAATATTTGTGAATGCGAATATTCGGTCCACCTCTACCATACAATGCACCAGTCCAGTTTAAGCTGATTAGTGTCACTAAGAAATAATTGCCCACACTTAGTTAACACTCGAGTCATTGAAATGAAGTTACATACAAGAGCAATATTTATAAAATAAAAACGTTTGGACTTGGAATTACCTAAGTAAGATAAAACACTTAAAATTGAGCTTATGACTAAAGAACGAGTACCCTTGGGCAGTCGGCCGTGGTGCTCACCGTTCATGGGGGTGGGGGAGGAGCTGGATGAGGTAGTGGGGGAGCTGTGGGTGCCCAGGGTGGGAGGCTTGTCAGGTCTGGGAGGTTTAGGCTGCACAGCGACACAATAACATAAGCACCAGGTCTCCGTAACAGCTCAGAACTAAAGAATACATTTTCCGAAGAAAAATATGATTTACCAACGTTTGTATTCCTGAAATCGCTTCATGAATATGACAAAAATTTGCTAAAAAATCAAAAACAAACTTATGTTAACATAATTGCCTATTCGTTAAACTATTGAATGTTCAAACCTCACATTGAGGGTAAAACTCAAAATGGAAAAAAGGTATCTTTCACACAACCCTGTTCTACATAGTGCCACATACTATTCAAATTGACGTGTTCAACTGAATGTCAAGCGTAAAAGTCCCCATTATTTCGCCTTGGCAGGCTGCTAATAGAAAAAACTTATAATTCAGCACATTTATTCAAGATATTCTTAATACGCATCAATGTTTACGAATTTTAGCATGAACATAGTCATCTAATGTTCACCATGATTTAATCTGCAACAAAAAGTCTAATTAGCGCCGTTTTCCAGTATACTGAAGGCACACTCAGCAAGGATTTCTTCAAGGTAAGTTCAAACCTGCGGCTAAATTTCACCGAATTGCTCGAATGACACAGTAAGCAACCCAAATGTGTACTACTTTAAAATCTAAAAGACCAATAAAAATACTAAATTCATCATTTAATTCATCGAATTGGGGTAATGTTTCAAATCGCTAGAATGGAGAAACACACAAAACTAATATTCCTCGAGAGAAATATTTCCAAGAAGTGTCGTATCATTAAAACTCACACAAACTGTGTTACATCGTCTGAAAACGTACGCTTTATTTACACAAGCCTACAATTTCTGATGTTCAATTCGAGAAAACGAAAAGAACATCCCACATTTTTCACAAACGTCAGTAACGGCCACTTTGAGCTAACAGAAAGGACACAAAAACAGCCCGGGTGGCAGGGACACAAAATCAGCCCGGGTGACAGGGACACAAAATCAGCCCGGGTGACAGG
>JACJUY010000742.1:117202-188057 GCA_014220935.1 Platorchestia sp. MABIK | reverse complement strand
AAAGAGAGGAAGCAAGCATCACCTCAGCAGCTGCAAAGAGAGGAAGCAAGCATCACCTCAGCTGCAAAGAGAGGAAGCAAGCATCACCTCAGCAGCTGCAAAGAGAGGAAGCAAGCATCACCTCAGCTGGCACTTCAGTAACATCATAAGACAACTAAGACATTAGACAACTAAGACATGGCTGGCACTTCAGTTACATCATAAGACAACTAAGACATTAGACAACTAAGACATGGCTGGCACTTCAGTAACATCATAAGACAACTAAGACATGGGAAAAATATACATAATTTGCTCTATCTTTATACCAACACTTTTTATTGGCAGGAACTCTGCAATTTACACCAGCGTTTGGTAATTTAACAATCTTAAATTCTTCGACTGAAGTTTATTACACAAACTCAAGAGAATATGTACATAGACAATCCGATCCATTTCAATAAGCTGTTACTCACATATACGACGTGAATTTGTGCCAACCTATTTTATTTCTTGGCCCATTTTGTTTAGAAACTGAAATTTGAAATAACGAACTTTCTTGTGCCGTAACGATATAGAACAGCGTGATGGAAATTTACCTGAATGCTGTACCAGATCTTTCATGCGTGTATCAGGAAGCAAAATGTTACCTTAATATTGTACCAGATCTTTCATGCGTGTACCAGGAACCATAATGTTACCTTAATATTGTACCAGATCTTTCATGCGTGTACCAGGAACCATAATGTTACCTTAATATTGTACCAGATCTTTCATGCGTGTACCAGGAACCATAATGTTACCTTAATACTGTACCAGATCTTTCATGAGTGTATCAGGAAGCATAAGCGCTGGTAAGCAGCTCAGGTACCTGGAACGTCGGTACAGGAGTCGTGGCACAAAAGCTGAGGGCGGCGAAGGGGCAGCAAAGGGGGCGGCGAAGGGCTTAATGGCCGTCCATCTCTTTTAGTGGCGTCAGAGGGGCTTTTTTAAGCGGGCGACTAAGTGCTCGCCGCCTCGAATTTAATGCAGACTTGCCTAAGAGCGGCGAGGGGGCCGCTATGACACTTTTAAAGGAGCGCGGTCCGTGTTCCTAATAAAACGCTTAAGCGGAACTCCAGCTTTGTTTCGGCTTGGTTGGCGATAAATGTTTTGCCAGTAGGTTGGATTCGGTGTAGCTGTATTTTTGGTGGGTTTGCTCACGGTAAACCTTCGGACACACCTCTGGGTCAAACTCTCCTTCTGAATTTCCTATGAGCATCGTTCGTTCGTTCGCATGCCTCTACTAAAAATTGAGAAGTAACCTAAGTTATATACCTTCAATAACCCAGTCGTCCACCATACCGGAAAAAATTGATAGGTCTGTTCTGCTCGTCTTGCAGGTCATGATAAATATTTTCATTCACTCTGCCCACCAGGACACCTTTTCATTCTACAACGGCTTAGTAGGACGATCAAATTCATTGAACTAATTTTACATGCTTCAAAAAATACTGGTGTTGTTTCTAAGTTAGAGCTACAATTATTTCGTCAAACCTGTTTTTAAAACTACGTATAGAATTGCATATCGCGATTTAGCTAGACATTTTACAGAATAATCTGTACGTTCACACTTTTACTGACACCAATGTTTGCAATAAAACGGCTTTCTTATGGCCATCGGGATTCGAAGAAACGCAAGAAAACCTTTTTACAACGTTATTATTTCATATAAAAAATTACAGCAGTATTTTTCGGCATCTAAGCTGGAAATCTGCTTGAAAATTCAATTATGAAACAGGTTGAATTATTAGAAGCAAACCTTGGTTTATAAATCATTCATTAAGCTATGAAGTAAAGGGATTCCATGAACATGATGATTCGATATTTAAATTAGCCTTCGTAAAATTTACTGTGCTTCTAATTGGTCTTACCCTAAAGATCGAAACACATTGGAATAAAGAGTACACTAATCTATACTCGATAGCACCTTCTCCTAGCTTAATATGTCTTAATTTTTCTTTTAGATTTTAGTACTAAAATTCTATGACTGACATCAGAATGGTCTACTTGAATGAATAACATAGATGTATTTTATCGTCTCCTGCTTTCAAACTTGAAATAATGCGTTCCAATCATCCACACTACACTGTTCTGTAGGCTTCCGTATTTATATATTTATTTCCGGTACGTAGCCTGATTTTTCAACGTTGAATTAAACCTCAACTTCTATTGCATTTGTGATGCTCAATATCGTCCAGTGTCTTTCATGCGATCAAATCAAGCGTTTTCAGAGCTTTGCTCAACGCAATGTCAAAAAAACGAACTTTATTTTATCCATCATTTAAGCCTCTCGTATCGTCGTAAATAGCGTTTTTTGCCAATGACCTGACAAATTTTAATCTAACATGTTCTATCCAAACATATGTTAACCTGACCTAACCTACCCATGTTTATCGTAATATAATCTATTTTAACCGATCCTACCCCAACCTAATATACGTATATTAGCGCCCATTTGCGAGACTATGGAGACCAGTGTCTCAGAGAGGGCGCATGTATTGAGTCATGTTTTGTTGACCAGCCCACAAGTATTGGCAACCAATGCGATGTATATAAACAGACCTAAAGGCTGCCCGACCTTAGCTCTATTCATTGATTTCTGCAGGTCAGTTTCGGTCTTCCTACCTCGACCCCTTACAATATACCATTGGAGGGAGGAGGGTGTGGCAGGTAACTTCGAAGGCTTCAGGAAACCTTAGGATACTTTACATTTTTCTTCCTAGTGTCCCAAAAGGGACAGTACGGGACGCACATTTTCATATAATAATGATTTTTAAAAACTTTTAACCAATTTTAGTCCTCACTAAAGCAAGCGTGAACCAAAAATTTTTAGGCTTGAAATCAACGAAACCATCAATTACCAGAGTCTCAGGTACCGCTAATTTATGCAGGATAAAAGTAGCCAAGTATAAACAAAAACAGAGACAAGTGTAGGTAATGGACACCCGTATCACAGATACCGGTACGCAAGGTACAAATACCACGTATCAAAATGATGGAAAACAGTTTACTAGATATCTGCATCTCAGGTTCCATAATCCCAAACAATATTATGGTATCCTGGAAATTCAATCGTCTCCAAAATAATGATAAATAAAAATGTCCTGGAAAACAGCTGGGAAGGTCCTAGCATTCTGAACGCTTATAAAAAATCTTAAGCACCAACCTATGATTGATGACAATATCCTCGATAACAACAGAGGCTCAACTTCTAAAAAACATCTTAACACTAAACAAGACAGAGACCAGTGTGCTGGATACCAAGATTAAATTACGAATGAAATATGGCAACAAGACCGAGCAGAGGGGCATATTCTCGAATTACTACTCAAGTTCCATTAATCAGGTACTTACCTAGCACAAACAACCTAGATAAAATATCCTGGATACGATATGTGTGTCGCTGAAGGTGCCTACCTAACACAAGCAGCCTAGAAAAAATATCTTGGATACGATATGTGTGTCGCTGAAGGAACCTACCTAGCACAAACAACCTAGATAAAATATCCTGGATACGATATGTGTGTCGCTGAAGGTACCTACCTAACACAAGCAGCCTAGAAAAAATATCTTGGATACGATATGTGTGGCGCTGTCACAGTATATTATCTGTGTCGCTGCTAGCACAAGTAGCCTAGAAAAAACAAATATCCTGGATACGAAATTTGTGACACTGACCTCTTTCGTGCCGGAGTCCCGCCACGTAAAGTAGAGCGCATGCACGTCCGCAGGTACGGGCACGGTCCAGCTCATGGCGTAGTCGTTAACGACGCCTTCACGCACGTAGAACAGCTCTGCCTCCAGTCCTGCGACGAAAAGTTTGAGAAAAAACAATCATTAAGAAAGCACTCGTCATTAGTCATCGCTCAAACTATCTTTATACTGAAACAATGAAGGTCGATGTAAGCAATGCTTGAGAGGGTAACAAGTCGTGGTAGAAATCCAAGACAGGCAAAACTAGAAAACAATCAACGTAAAATACTTGTACACAAAATACAAAAAAAAATGCATTAACAAAATTTGATACGTTGTATCCTCGAAGTCAAAAGCTCGGAATCCTGAGATGATGCTTAAAATTCCAGGGGCAACAAAACTTCGTTTCAGAAAAGCTGGAACCTCGTCACATCAAAACTCAACGCCGCCAGTTCTGTGTTTTATCGCTGCCCGCAAGCGCTGCTAAAGACTTCATCATGACGCGGCAATGAGCCATCGGGAAGCTTTACTGCTCTGCCAGATAACGTGGCTCTGCTACCTTACTGCAATTGGTTCCTGCCGCCATCAGAGAGCTTTAATGCTCGCAAGATAAGGAAGCTGAGCTGCCTTACAGGAAGTCGTCGCTATTGCCATCAGGGATATTATCTAGAGTTGCGCTGCCTTACTGTAAGTCGTCGCAGTTGCCACCAGGGACATTATCTAGAGTTGCGCTGTCTCACTGTGAGTCGTCGCAGTTTCCACCAGGGATATTATTTAGAGTTGCGCTGCCTTACTGTAAGTCGTCGCAGTTGCCAACTGAGACATAACCTGTCACGACGCCTGACACAAACCTGGGTTCAGAGCCCAGAGACAAGTAAGGCTACCTCCACAGATATTACCTACCATAACGCTTGACACAATCCAGGGTTCAGAGCCCAGAAACAGATAAGGCATGCTGATCGCACCATGCCTCTCCACAAACCCAATTTCGCCCTGTCGCAAGAACTTCCCTTCAGTTTGTTCTTGCGCTGGACGACTTCTTCTTCACAACGACGCTTCGATGGCCGCCATTGCCGGCAATGGTGACGTGAGTTTTTCAATTTTGGCCGCCGTCCGCCGCCCCACGCCGAACTCTGACCACCGTCCCCACGATTTACCGGACAGAAATTCCATTAGCCGGGATTGCTCTCATGAAACTTTCATGCGACACAATCTGGAAAGTTTCAAGCACCACACTCTGGTCAAAATGACTCCTCGGTAGAAATCAATTTTTCTCCTTCCAAGTGCTCGTGCTTTAATCTTTCTCAATCTTTCAGAAAAAGTTTTAAAAACTTCTGATGCGTGCTGTGCTAAAAGAGTAGAAAACTTAAAATTTGTGTTTATACAAATTGTCGTTGTTAGAGGACTCAAACCTGCTCGTAATTCCAAGATGAAATTTATCGGAATACTTTGGGTCTGATTTTCAATAATTGATCTTTGTGCGAAGAAATCAGACCCACGCTGAATATTTGTTGCTTCCACTCACCAAATACGCTTAATAAACGTCATCTCACAAAGTTCGTTTAACGTTACTATACTTTTCTTTTATTCAACTCGCGAATGACCTTTTGTCTCCATGGGTTCTAGCGATAAGAAGATGATTAGATCTCCTAGTGCCGAAATTTAAATCAGGCTAAAGCTCCTCTTAACTTCGTCAGGCATAATTGTTCCTAATTGAGATCTTTTTCCCCTCGGTGAAAGACCGCTTAATCTGTGCCTCTCCCTCCTCCCTTCTCCCGGAAAATAGCTCGCCCAGACTTATCGCGCGACTCAGGCAGACTTTATTCTTAGTTTTATTTTTTGTTTCTTTCTTGAGAAGGAAAGTTCCTTCGAGACCCGCAAGCCGGACGACCCTGGCATACCTGGCAGGCAGAAACAACGCCACTTCTTGGTTCTTGTGGAGAGTTTTTTGGCAACGTAACGCCATGTGGCCTCTGCAGCAACTGCGCCCTGAGGTTGCAACGTCAGCAATGTCATGTGGCCTCTGCAGCAGCTGCGCCCTGAGGCGGCAACTGCTGCAACGTCATGTGGCTTCAGCAGCGGCTGCGCCCTGAGGCTGCAACGTCAGCAACGTCATGTGGCCTCTGCAGCAGCTGCGCCCTGAGGCGGCAACTGCTGCAACGTCATGAAGAAGATGCTGTAGAAACGTCCAGACAAAACTGCAACAATGCTCTGAAGCCGCCAAAGCAACGACCTCTTGAAGTCGATCTTACACAGACAATTTTAAGCCGCTACAACAACAAAGTTTTGAGACCACTGCAACGCCAAATCCTAGCAGCCTCTGTAACTAGCACGTTTTAATTATTTATATATCTATTTATATATGTTTGGTCTCCGCTTCTTAAGAAACACAGGATGTCTGAGTGTGCGGTGTCATGGAGACTGAACGTCTCAGTGTAAAGATGACCCTTACATGCATTGATGTGTTTGATATTTTATCAGGATAGCTTCGGTTAAGGCCGCTACAACAACTTCTCGAGTTAAGTGCAACAACGACCTCCTGAAGCCGCTGCAACAACTTCTTGAGACCGTTGCAATAATTAATCTCGGAAGAACCTCTGAAGAGGGCTTGACAGAAAGTTTTCAAGAAACTCCTGCAGCAACGCCTAAAGACTACAGCAGCAACGATATTTTCAGGCTAATTCAAGAACAGCATCTTGTGGCGATTTCAACAGTAAAGTCTAGAGACCACTGCTATATAGCAACAATTATTCATGACTCCCATGACCTCTGCCGCAACAACTTAACGGAATTTGGCTGTAGATAAAAATAATTAATAAATTGAGACAAGTACATATATACGGTTTGCACTGCTAATGACACATACTGTACAAAAAATGCCCGCGTATGATACGGGTTCGATTCACTCCTCAAGCGGTAGAATTCAGTTGGACGCCATTAGTGAGGAGTGCATACGTTGCTATATTATGTTTCCAAAAATAATTCGAGCAGTGAATGTTTGAAGTCACTGCAACAACTGGATGCGTCTTGAGCACGTTGCAACCCAAAACGAAGGTGACAGTGGCCAAAGGTGACAGTGGCAGCTAAATTCGAAAGCTGTTGCAAATATTAACATTCAATGGCCTCTGCAACATTATTCAGAAATCTTGAAGCAACAACAACAGCAACACTGTCATAGGATGTCCCCCACGAGGAAGTCAGTTATAGCAAATGAAAATAAATGCAGATTGGTAACACAAATTTGTCTTTTGCAGATTTGAATTCGGTCAAACTATTTGCAGCAGCAATAGGGTCAGGGCTGCGGTATCGCGGCGGTGACGCTGCGCCACTGCGGTGAGTGGGCAAGAACTCACGGAGGCCGCTCGCAGACGTCGTTATCAAGATGTCTTCATTTTAAGGCCCGTTCCCCCAACACTTCCCCTCAACGTCCCCACCTTCTCACAAACTGGAGAGAGACGACTGCTCTTTACCCTACCGCTGCTGCTACTCTTGACTGCTAAAAAACGCTAAAGGTGGCAGTTGTAAATAAATTGCTTAAATTGTTTGAAATTGTTTAAATTGTTTAAGTTGGTACTAGCACAAGTTTGGAACTGCAGATGACGTTGTTACTTCACTACTAATTCTCGTCTTCTGGTACTGATACTTTAGATACTTTTATATTCATGTTTCATTTTTGTTATTGTCTTGTTTTCTTGTATCACGGTAGCGAGTCAACCGGTACAGCAACTGGCACAACAACTGGCACAGCAACTGGCACAGCAACTGGCACATCAACTGACACAGCAACTGGCACAGCAACTGGCACAACAACTGGCACAGCAACTGGCACAACAACTGGCACAGCAGCTGACAAAGCAACTCTGTGACAACGGACCTCAGAAGAGAAAATGCGCAAATTCACGACGGGCATAAAATCTGCGGGCGGAAAGTACCAACTTTATGGCGCTATTTTAGTCCAAGTTCATTCTCATAAAGTATGAAACTTCACCAAAACCTTCATGAAACTGTGCATCTTTCTGGAGAAAGTATCAAAAGTTGCTTTTGGTGTGAGACGCAAGAAAATATTGGTGGTGTCGCTAAGGTAGTGCACGTTCGACGCACGTTTGTTCATTTTTCTCTTTAGGATCACTTATTCAACACTAGTACTATACAAGAGCCAGTAGTGGATTGGATTAGATATCATAGTTTAAGCCTCCCTAACAGTAACGAAGAGAGGAAGGAGGAAGGTTCTATTTAGTCTGAAGTTTAAGACACGAGAAATCCGAGGTGTGTTCCCTCACAAAACTCCTCGCGTATACAAACAGTTATTTGAGAAAACAGTTTGTGAAACTAGATGAAAGTTTATGAAGAAAGTAGTAGGTGCAGGAAAAAAGGACAACAGTAACCGAAAAAAAGATGGTCGGTAACAAAACAAAAATTCCAACAAAAAGAAAGCCTTCATGCTACCTATCCATCAGCTCGGGACCTAACATTTGACAGAAAATATCGCTTTCGAAGATTTTTCGATAGGTTAAAAGTTCACAGCAATTTTCGGATACATTTACAAGCTTACGTCAGAGTAGAAAATGAGGGAGTTGTACCAAGTACCGACATCAACTCGATACATGCGGCTTCATCCTGACAAGTTTCAGGTACCTCTAGTGTGGTTTCAGGTACCTCCAGTGTGGTTCCAGGTACCTCCAGTGTGGTTCCATGTACCTCCAGTGTGGTTCCATGTACATCTACTGTGGGTTCAGGTACCTCCTCTGTGGTTTCAGGTACCTCCAGTGTGGTTCCAGGTGCCTCCACTGTGGTTTCAGGTATCGATCAACGTGGCACAGCTGCACCAGAACATACCACAGAATGCTGCTGGATCTTAAATTGTTCTACCAAAACCTACTGTATTTGAGCGTTACACATGCGCTGTGCAACCATGAAATGAGCATTAGAGTGTTGTATGTGTTCTTTTAAGCCAAAGCGTCGGAATGACAACAATATTTCGTATCACCAAAACGTTAGTGTTGAAATGAAATCAGGATTTCAATGCGGCGAGTTTTGTAATTATTTCTCAGCTTTTCCATCACAGAAGTTCGACCACAATCAAATGTACATCAAAATTTTGTTCAATACATTCCTTGAAAAAGTTTCAATTCAACGTGGTAACCTCGAAAACTCTAAAATATTAATTTGGCCCTGAGCTACAGTTCCCTGTTGCCAGGTTATGGCTCCCTGCCGCAGCACACTCTCGTGCGTAAAATTTTTATTTTTGCTACGACTTTTTCAGATATTTGCGTCTGTACTTGTGTGCTTAATATTTAGAAACAGAAAGTTATGCATCACTTCCTGTGTAAGTATAACTTGATTGCCTAGGCTTTCTTTTCCATCATTTTCATACAATGACAAAATTCACGAAGACTTTTCCAAAGCACACAGAACAACTAAACCCAATTGAGATTCAAACACATTTATCTCTTAGACAAAATTTCCAAAATAATTCAGTGCTAGAAGCCCGTTTGAGCGTAAATACACTCCTCGCGAGCTTCCAAGTCCTTCATTTTTTTGGCACGCGGAGGACTTCTCAATTATTCATGAAATAAGGCGCGTGTGGCAGACCTGAATTATGTCGAAATTCATGACACAGAGGAGGCGGTGGCTGCAGACCTGCTGTCGACTTAATTAAAACAGAGCCACAAAAAGTCGCGTCCATTCCGCCGAAAATATCAGAGAGATTTTCTCTCCCGGACCCACTTAGGAATTTAGGCATTCCGAGCACAGGAGTAATTCTGAAAAGTTTTCAAAACTGGCAGTAAAGTTCTTTTAATGCGCGTTTCTGTGTGGCCTGCGTGTGAGACTCCTTGAAATTGTGCTCGTGGAGGCTATGCTGAGGAGCAAGTGCTCTCGCTTGTGCATTTTGTCTTGTTTGCAGCTAGGCAGAGTTGCCGGATGTGTAGGGGGCTTACCTAGAGGCTTGCATAGGCGAATCATTCACCCAGCATGCGCCCCACTCACCCAGTATGTGCCCCACTCACCCAGTATGTGCCCCACTCACCCAGTATGCGCCCCACTCACCCAGTATACGCCCCACTCACCCAGTATACGCCTCACTCACCCAGTATGCGCCTTTCCCACCCAGTATGCGCTCCACTCACCCAGTGTGCGCCTCACTCACCCAGTGTGCGTCTCACTTACCCAGTATGCGCCTCACTTACCCAGTATGCGCCTCACTCACCCAGTATGCGCCTCACTTCCGTGTTGGTGAGGTAGAGGTTGAGCAGAGCAGCGGCAGAGGCAGCGTGCACCACCAGCAGCAGGGCGCCCAGCAGCGTCCTGGCGAGCTGACCTGTTCTCATCCTGCGCCCCGGTTGCTGTGGACTGGTGGACTGGCTTGTAAAAAAGGGTGTCCTGTGGACTGGTGGACTGGTTCTCCCGTGTTTTCTGCAGATTGATTGGACTGGCTCGTTGAAAAGAGTGTCCTGTGGACTGGTGAACTGGCTGGTTGACACGGGTGTCCTGTGGGCTGGTGGACTGGCTGGTTGACACGGGTGTCCTGTGGGCTGGTGGACTGGCTGGTTGACACGGGTGTCCTGTGGGCTGGTGGACTGGCTGGTTGACACTGGGGTCCTGTGGGCTGGTGGACTGGTTGGTTCTCACGGGTGACAATTGGACTGGATGGACTACTTCGTTCTCACTGATACCCTGTCTAATGGTTGGATTGCCTGATTCTCACAAGTATCCTGGGAACTGGTGGACTGGCTGGTTCTTACGGGTTCTCAGTGGACTAGGTGGACTGGCTGGTTCTTACGGGTTCTCAGTGGACTAGGTGGACTGGCTCGTTCTCACTGATATCCTGTGGGCTGGTGGACTGGGGGATTATTGGTTGACACGGGTATGAAGTGGGTTCACTCGTGCTGGGCTGAGTTGACTGGTCGAGAAGGGTTATGGGAAGGATTTTAACTTTCGTCATCCAGGAGGCCTCATAAATGTCAAAGAAAGAGAAGTAAACACTTCATTTAAAAAGTGTGCAAATCCTGCCCCGTTTTCACTACAGCATTGTCGTAAGTATTGTACTTTCGTGTAAATAATTCTGACTGTAAACATTGCTCGAACTCTCGCTATTTGTCAGTTCCGTCGCTATTACAACGAAAGCTCAAATTCAGGAATGACGGAGAACGAGAGCGAATGCTAAATATGAAGGCGAAAAATAATGGGCACTCCAAGCGCTGAGATTCAGTTTGTTATTTGAATCACGCCTCGATCAATTAAGAGACGTAAATATATTACCGTGAGTACCAACTGATGTATAAAGGTGTTTCATTTACTTTTTAAATTCGTCTTTCCCCTCACAAACAAGGTTGTTTTTGTGTTATAAAAGCGCATGGTGTAAGGCGAGGGGTGTGTATGAACTTCAACGGCTGAATTCCTTCTTCAAATTAATCGCCTGCATCCTTTGTTCGGAAATTTTCTCTGAAATAGACTTTACAATCTTTTGACATTGAATGAAAAGAACACGCGAGAACCTTTACAGTGAAAGTATCACAATTTTAGTAGCTTTACTTCAGTTTGATTTATTGATCCATCACCTTCATTGTTACAGCACTCCACAGCACTGTTTGGTCATTGATGACCTCCTAGACATGGACACGCACACCGCCACCCATCCTCGACCGCGTGCAGGCCAGCACTGGTCTCGCCAGGGTGGCACAGAGGAATAAATTCGCAGGACGGCACCCATGGGCATAAAGCGTCCAAATTGCAGGGGCGCACAGTGCCGGGCCTCGGCCCCGCAGTGGAGTTTCTCAGAGGTCTGGGGGATGTGATGATTAAAGAGCTCTCGTATCGTAAAGATGAATGAGATTAATGGTAATAGTAATATTGTTTTTAGTATGTTTATTTAAATCATATACATTAATGTAATATATATTAATATCACACATTAATTGCAATATTGGTTCAAAATTATGTTTAGTTATATATGTGTATAATTCAGAATTATGATTCATAATATTTATAACTATATATATATTTAAATGATTATATGTATTCAGTTAGATTCAGTTAGATATATACATAATACAAACAGTTTTCAATTTATGAAGCCGCCAGATTTTCAGCCTTTCACTAACAATAGAAAAATATTTTTCTATGGCTCAAGAATCAGCTTCAAAACGTACACAACACGAACGTTATATATGTTATATAAATTAATATAAATATTGTAACAAGATTTGAATAAAAATCTGAAGAATATTAATCTGAAGTGACAACCGAATGGATTGCCGTGTCGAGCTCGGGAGGGATGATGTATTATCCAAAACTTTTATCTGCGCACTGTGAAGATAGTTGTGTTAATTACACAGTAATTAAGTATAAAAAAGGATTTTTATTTGCACACTGTGAAGATAGTTGTGTTAATTACACAGTAATTAAGTATAAAAAAGGATTTTTATTTGCACACTGTGAAGATAGTTGTGTTAATTACACAGTAATTAAGTATAAAAAAAGATTTTTATTTGCACACTGTGAAGATAGTTGTGTTAATTACACAGTAATTAAGTATAAAATAAGATTTTTATTTGCACCCTGTGAAGATAGTTGTGTTAATTACTTAGTTTTGAAGGAGAGTGGAACAGAAAAGCATACGCGATATTTTGTCGGGACCAACATTCAAATATTTAAATGTCGTTCAATCCAATTCTTGATTGGCTACTGAATAGGAATCTCATGATTTTAAACGCAACTGGTCTATTAGAAATTCCACGCTCTCAAAGAAATGATGTACTTATTAGATTATTTTAAAATGCATCAATGTCCCTTTTAATTAACTTGTGCGTTCCCACTCAAATGTCCGATGGATTTAATCTACGGTAAAAGCTCCCAGTATTTAACTTTCTTTTTGTCTGTTGATTTGCGAAGAAAACTTGTCTGTATCTTATATTGAACTAACGAGACTGGCTTGCACACATCGCGGAGAAAATTTTGTAAGGAATTCAGTATTTTAAATGCAGGAAGCATAAACTGAACTCCCTTGAAAATGTTCGGTGGCTTTAGTCTACGGTAAATGCACCCAGCATTCAACTTACTTTTAGTCTTTCACAAAAGAAAGAAACTTGCCTATTTCTTAAAAATTAACTAACAAGAATGGCATGCAAGCACCGCAAACATAATGAAGTAAGAAAACCAAAATATCAGATCCAGGAAGTAGAAACTGAGCTCTATAATCGCATGAAATAAGCCAGGGCATGAGCACAAAGTGTAAACTGAGCTCAACAATTACAGCAAATGCAGGATGGCAGGAGCCAAAAATGTTAACAGAACAATAAAGCGGTATTATGAAATGTATGCAATTTAGGACACTTTTTAAACAGTATCTCTACTGCAGGGACGTCTTGATAAGCGTGACCAGTCTGGCAGCAGCACAACGGAGCAGTGAAGCAACTGGTAAATTGATTGCTTTCCATTTGTCTTCTCTAAATAGTGTGATGTTTTCATTAGATGTACTGTAAATTTTTGTTCACAGTACATCAACATTTACGCAGCACATTTACATTGATGAACGATGACATCGCAAGCTGTAAGGCGTCCTGCCTCGCGAAACATTTGATAGTTAGTCTTGCCGTCAACAATGTTAGACTTTCAGTTAATAATGTCACTAGTTTCATCATATTTGTGGAGTAACGCCCAATGCATGTTTGAAATTCGTACTGAAGCGTAGAAATTGCTTTCTTTGAAATTGATATATACGAAAATTTTCCCAAAATCCAAATCAACAGTAATGAAGGCTTTGTCATCGTTGCCTAACAGGCAGGTGTTTAAACTCTGGATTTTTTTTTTTATCACACAGTATTTTCATTCATCCATGACGAATATTTACAACCATTTTCCCATATTCTAAGGACAACACATAACTTTGTGTATTTCACCTACTTACCTTTCAATTTCGATTTTGCTCATCTGAAAATTCTGCAGAATATACACATTTCTTCCTCCATGTTTGAAAATCAGCGAGCTACTAAACAAACGTACACACCTGGAACATAGTCTTGAGACCATCTTAACGGGTCCATCTTTAAAAACAAAGGATGTTTTTTTATCCCAGTCAATCCTTATACAAATCATCTTGTACACTGGTTTTTCAAATGCCTTATAACTGACATCAGGACGCGATGACAGATACTCCAGGTTAAATGAATACTTGAACAGTAACATCAACTCTACACGATGGTCAATAACGGTACATCAATATGACCCAATACAAACAGTTTTCAATTTCTGAAGCGGCCGAAATTTTCATCAGTCCACTAAAAAAATATTTGAGATAAAGATTTGTCGATCGCTCAAGAAGCCGCCGCAAAACGGAGTTCAGTTGTCATGGAAACTGCAGAAAATTTCAAGGAGGTTCTCGCTATGACGGAGCGAAAGGTGATATGAAACTAGGAAACTGTTCATCAGTTGAGATTGCTGCTTATTGCGATCTTCTCAGCCTCTAGAGGTTAATCTAAGATTTACGGAGTATGTGCAACTGCCACTATTTAGACCAGTGACTGTTGCTCTAGAGCGCAGTGACTGCAGTGATACTGAGCAGTGACTGTTGTTATATAATGCAATGACTTATGACATAGCGGTGGAACTGTATGATTTAGCTCAGTGATTTGTGTTATAGTGCACTGACTGCTGCGATGCAGCAAAATGGCTTGTGAAATAGCATGGGGACTATTAAGATATGGCGCTGTGACCTGTGATATAACGCAGTGAATGTTGTTTTAAACACCCAGATTGGCACAATAATTTGTTTCAATTAACTTGCAATAGGCTAATTCTTTTAATTTGTTTCTCCGATCTTAGTTCAAAATTCTCCTAATACCACAAAGAGGCGCTGCAGAAAGCTGTTTTCCATGGATCCAATTTAGCATTCGTAAGATTTTTAAGCAATCGAATTCCACTTTGAGCATCTCAACTGCACAGACCCTCCACACAACCCTCAAATCTGCCCCCTCATCACCGTGCCTCTCTCCTACATCTCCTGCTTACACATCCTTCTTCCTACGTGTCCTTTTTCCTACGTGCTCCCTCATGCGTGTCCTTCTTCTTACGTGCCTCTCTTACGTGCCCTATCCTGCAGGTACGTCTTTCTTGCATGCTCCCTTCTTATATGCTCCCTCCAGCGTACCCTTTCTCCTATGTACCCTTCCTCCTACGTACCCCTTCTCGTACATGCCTATTTTCCTTACGTGCCCCTTCTTATGCGCCCCTTCCTTCACGTGCTCCACCTTCTATGTGTTCCTTCTCGTACGTTCCCCCTCTGTCCCCCCTCCAACGTTTCCCTGCTTTTATGTAGTACTTTCCCTCCATGTGCTTATCTACCAACGTATCTCCTCTTAAGTGCCTTTTCCTGTGCCTCTCCCTCTACGTCCTCTTTTACCAACGTATTCCCTCCTAACTACCTTCTTTCCGTGCTTCTCCCTATATGTGATCTTTTTCCCGTACGTGGATCCTTCGCGTGCCTCTCCTCCTTCGCACCCAATGCCCCTGCCGGCCCTCCAGAGCCTGTTAAGTTTAAAGATGCAGCCTCATCAGCCGCGCTGATGATTGCGGCCAACATCTTTCTCTCTTATTTTGTGGGAGTTAATTAAATAATATGCTCGAGCTTTCGGTTTTCGTTCTCCTAGTATTTCTTAAAGGTTATGCTAGTACGAGTAATACGCGCATGAAAAAATATAGAGGTCCTTGTATCCCAGTGTGCTTTGAAATAATCGCATTGAATTAAGATCCACCCTTGGAAAATAGATAGAAGTCTTGGTATACCCGTGAGTTTTTTCACTTAAAATAGTCGCATTGATTTAAGAACAGAACAATACGCTACTACCTTGAATTGATTTAGTAAGTGTAAATTGCTATTTCTTATTCAGACGAGCTGTGAAAAATGAAGGTCATGTTCGGTGCAAAAATTTTCTTGGGCTTCATCTCTGAAGAATTTTTACTCTCCAGAGCAGAGGACCTTTGAATGTTCAGGCGGCCCTCAAAACCATGTCAAAAATTAACTCTGAACGCAACAATCTGTCATTGTAAGGATTGCCGCTCTCTGTTTTCTTCAAGACATTGACGTATTGCATTGATTCGCCTCATGGGACGTACTCTTTTTGTTTCAGCCATTGTGGCTATAGCGGATGGGATTTGTCAATAAACTGCCGCTACTTCAATATTTGATACATGTTTCAGTTTATCCGCTGTTAGATACTTCAATATCGCTGCCAGTGTCAATTTATCTACCATCAGCAACTTCAACATTCGCTGTCAGTTTGAGTTTATGAGACGTTGCTACTTTAATTTTTGCTGTCAGTTTGAGTTTATGAGACGTTGCTACTTCAATTTTCGCTGTTACAATTATTCACTTTAGCCCTAACCTAGCAGGGATCCTAGTAAGAACAACTGCAGCCTATCTCCAGCCCTAGTTTGCACCAGATCCATCCACCTCGCAGGAACCAATTCGTGAATCTACTTTTCCCTCACTTGAGAAAAGTAGCGCATCTGTATATGAGCAGTACATCTGTACATGAACAGTACTTCTGTACATGAGCAGTACATCTGTACATGAGCAGTACATCTGTACATGAGCAGTACATCTGTACATGAACAGTACTTCTGTACATGAGCAGTACATCTTTATATAAACAGTACTTCTGTACATGAGCAGTACATCTGTACATGAACAGTACTTCTGTACATGAGCAGTACATCTGTACATGAACAGTACTTCTGTACATGAGCAGTACATCTGTACATGAGCAGTACATCTGTACATGAGCAGTACATATGTACATGGGCAGTATATTTGTACAAGGGCAGTACATTTGCACAGGGTAGTACATCTGTACATGGGCAGTACGTCTGTGCATGAGCAGTACAACTGTACAGAGCAGTACAACTGTACATGGGCAGTACATCTGTCCATGAGCAGTACATCTGTACATGGGCAGCACATCTGTACACGGGCAGTACATGGGAAATGGCACATAATATCAGACGTGTTGGCGAAGACGCCAGTGACACGGAGGAAATGGAACGGAAATGGAGTAACTCGTGGGTTGATGGGAAACGTTTTACTTCAAGTGGTGCAGCTGCGAGGGATGAGGAGACTTTATTTGGATTTTAATTTTTAAAATTGCATTTTAAAAGAGTTCATTGGTGTTATGTTTTAGGTCTTGATATTGGCTTAGGATATGATTGAAATTTGTAAAGGTTACGAGGAGAATCCTAAGTCAACATTGTTGAGTAATGTGTTCCCTCCTAAGGTTTTATTCACCATGAATTGATCACAATAATCGTGGCATTCTAGCGAAGTTGCCACTTCAACATTTAAATTAGCGTCCAATGTATCCAGTAGCCTCCGATCCAATCAATGCGAGAGCTTAACTCAAGACCAGGTAACTCAATTAGATCTTCAGGGATGTAGAGAGTGTCCACACGACGCACTCTTGCCTTGGAGGCAGCAGTGTTGCACTGATGCTATCTCTGTTCCGCGAAGATGATGAACGAAGAAAGTGATGAACGAAGAAAGTGATGAACGAGGAAAGTGATGAACGAAGAAAGTGATGAACGAAGAAAGTGGTGAACGAAGAAAGTGATGAACGAAGAAAGTGATGAACGAAGAAAGTGATGAACAAAGAAAGGGATGAACAAAGGAGCCGGTGAACAAGATTTACAAAAGTAACAAGATTGATTATTTTCTTTGAAAATTATTCAGAATTAGAGAAATTGCTTCTTAGAGAGAGAGAGAGAGAGCGAGAGAGATAGAGAGAGAGATGAAGAGTATCTCATTGGGGTACATTGAAGACATTTAAAAGAAGGAGAGAAACAAGGAAGGAGATCTCTTCAAAAGACATATCTTACCATGGCCCAGTGGGATTTTTCTGTTGCAGCCAAGTTTTTACGTGATGCTAAAGATGAGGCCCAAATTTGAAATGAAATATGCGCTGCAAGCTAGCGTCTTAAATATAATGTTGGCTTAATTTTTAACTTATGTTCATTGAAGCATTCATAATTAAAGGTGATTACGTCAAAGCGCATCTATTTCACATAGTAGCAAGTTTGTTCTAAAATATCGGTAACTCCTGTCGCTTGTGAACGAATGGGCTCTAAAACTTAGAAACTTGAGATTTTAATGATTTAGACACTCGCATAATGATTCAATATACCCTTGTATTTATTAGTCACAAACGGAAAAAGAATCTCAAATCAAAATTCAAATATATTTAGACCCAAGAGTTAAACCAGCGCAAAAGAAATCCAGCCCTAAATTAATTTATGCCAAAAAAAAACACTTGAATGCATGAGCATGTAAACACGCTCACGACTTTCTGAACCTCGAGAAGATCATAACACTGAAAATTCCATTGCTCTTCGACACAGAAATAAAGACTGCAGGATGGCAGCAGAACTGGACAGGGAGAGCAGAGTTCGAGCGATGGTGCAAGAGATCTCCTAATTCGATGGTTCGAGGGATGGGGCAAGAGATCACCTAATTAGATAACTTAGCCCATCCGTTGTCAGTGGCGTCGCCGCCAAAGCTGCCTTTACCTCGAGGGAGGGCTGGTAACAGCGTGTGGAGAACAAGAAGAGTGCAAATAGTTGCATGGGGGAAGCATAACTGGGTGAAGGTAAGAGAGAACATGGGTGAGAGCGTGGGGAGGAAATGGTAAAGGCATGGGGAGGGCAAATGGTAGCATGGGGGAAGCACAACTGCTCATCTAACCGGAGATCAGTAGTTGCATTACGGATCCTCAGTAGAAGCTCTAGTATAAATGACAGAAAATATGTAAGTTATGGGTGATGGATTTCAAATTAATACTTTTGTGAAAATGAGTTCATGTATTTATGTTAGGAAATTAAAAGGAGTTGAATATGAGTGGGTAAGGCCTGTAACCTGGATGTCAGGATAGGGTAATGACAAAGAGGGAAATATGAAATTCAGTTCGTTAATTAAAAAAAAACTTTTGGAAGACTTGGAAAACTACGTTTTCTAATGAATTATTTTCGTTTCTAAACAAACGGAAAAACGTTCGCTCCTGATTCCACCATCAAAGTAATGCCAATTATATATCTTTTAAAAAAAAGGTATTGATATTCATGAACCTAAAACAAATTCTCTAAATTTATAAACGCTGGTTTGCGATCATTTCGGAGCTTGCCTTCCCATTGCTAAATAAATATTTGTGAGGCAGCTTCGTGCCAGATTACGTTGAGCTCGTCCTGACGGGACTTGAAAATGAAAATCATGCCAAGATATCTCGGTGCTCTCATCTCCTGAATAAAAATGTCTCAAATAAATAAAAAAAACTGGCTCAAATAAACAAATAAATAAATAAAACTGTCTGAAATCCATAAAATATATTTGTCTGAAATAAAAAAATGAAACTGTTTGAAATCAATAAAATAACACTGTCTGAAATAAATAAAATAATACTGTCTGAAATCAATAAAATAACACTGTCTGAAATCAATAAAATAACACTGTCTGAAATCAATAAAATAACACTGTCTGAAATCAATAAAATAATACTGTCTGAAATCAATAAAATAACACTGTCTGAAATCAATAAAATAATACTGTCTGAAATCAATAAAATAATACTGTCTGAAATCAATAAAATAACACAGTCTGAAATGATTAAAATAAAACTGTCTGAAATAAATAAAATAAAACTGTCCGATAATAAAACGTTACAGTCTGAAGGAAAACATCATTTTACTCACTGAAGAAGAAGTATTTTACTCCCTGATGAAAAAGTATTTTACTCACTGAAGAGGACTCTCCTTTATTCTCTTTCTGGCGAGGTCATGATGACTGCTTTTTGCGTTTGCTCAGCTTAACTCATTCTGACCAGTTAATCTTTAACGCTTTATTTATTATTCTCTCTTGTATTTTCAAGTGATAGTTGTGTGGCTGGACTGTTGAGTTCGAGCAGTCTCTGCACTGCGTGTCAAGTTCAACTGCGTAGTTTAAAGTTAATGAGCGAGTCAAATTTTAACGGCCGAATATCAGCGCACGGACAGAGAGAATAAAATGAATGATGTTTAAGAGGAACAATATTAATGCTCATTGAACATTATCATTAAATAATGTTTGATGTTCACTGGCCGGAATGAGTTCAGTTTCACACAAAATTTGTTTTGTTCGTAGCTTCGGATAATTTTCGATTTCATTTAGCGTTCAGTCAAAGTGACTGTTTATTCCTCAGCAAGGCGGGATTGAAGTTATTAATACATCTTAAAGACCTTCAAATTCATTGGAATACGGCGTACAACTTCTCTTAAGGAATTGTTACGTCCCCGTACTGTGCACGAGAGAAGTAAGAGGAAGTGCGATTAGTTCATGTCAGAGATTTTACTTTGCCTTTCCTCCTCATCGATATATTACCTCTTAGTGGTCCTGTTGAATTGCAGAGACAGCGTGGCAAGCTTACTCGTACTTCTCTGTGTTCTAAACACTCTGTAGAATTGAAATACTGAATTTAAAAAATAAATCTTTTATAAGGTAGTTTCAAATAACAGTGCTGCACGAACGCTCATAATTGCGAACATGAAACGTTCAGAAAAACAAGCATCACTGCAACTGATCATTTCAACTTTTTCGATTATTTCTATGTCTTGAATATAATTAAGACTGTAAAATTTTTTTTGGTCTTTACCTCTTGCTTAAAGTCGCTTCTGCATTTATTTAACAATTCTCCTTAAATTCGTATGTTGTCAGTAGACAATGAAGGAAGTCATACTCGATCGATATTCTTGAAAACTTTATATCCCTTCTTTTCTATTAATCGAGAATCTATCTGCACTACATCTCACGCATGGCATTCGAAACAAAGATCCTTATTCCTTCAAATGAGTCTGATCAACTTTGAGCAGCATTTGAATGGGGAGACTGTAAATGAGATTTTCAGCACAAAAGACTAATGACATTGTGCAATTTCACGCGGAAGAATTGTGCTGCTTCTTGTAATCGAGGTCTCATTCTTACTAAAGTAAGTGTATTTCTGGTGATACAACGCCGCAACGTTGGAATACATTTTAGCATTATTTTCTGGGCTGAAAATCAGCAAACATGTTTTCTATTGTTCCTCTGGGTCTGTAGAATATTATAAGACTGCAGTCTACCTAAGGTGACTTTTCCAGTCACCTGATGAAGCGCCAGAACAAGGAACCAAAATCTGTTTGAAATCAAACTGTGAAATTTGTGATCTAAAACAGTTGACCAGTGAATCCAGTGGACTACCCAAACCAATAAAAAATAACTAGTAGCTTTCGACAGTTAAATGTGAAATTTAAGCTACTCTAACGCGTGTAAAGTTTTCACGAACATCGATGAAAAACCAACCGGACACCGAATTTCTGACGTGCGAAATGAAGATACAAATCATTCAGGGCTTTGTCTTTTGTGTAGTCTGTTTCATTTAGGTCTTTGTGTTCTGCATGATCAAACAAGAATCTTTTATGGAAGCTAGCGAGACCTAAATTCTGTATCGATCAAATAAACCTTACACGCAAAGGGGAAGGCGTATGTCACAAAGACAATGATAACACTATGACAGTACGTTACCGATGTATACGCAGCCACTTGGACCTCCTGAATACAGACCGAATTATCAGTTTGCGCAAATCGCTTCGATCATTTCATGAAAGTAATTTGCACGCTTAAACGTGCACATTCTAAGCTCAGAAAAGTCAGAAATTACTGATTTTTCTTGCACTAAATTCGATGATCCGTATTATTGGAACTCAGTCTAAAAAGACATCAGAGCATCGGTTGCACCAATAATTTTAAGCAATCTTGTACTCTACTGATACCCATGTTTTTCTTCGCTTCTGGCACGCTGTTTTAGCACAGTCGCTCCAATCATATCAACAAAGGGCTAATTGATGTATCACCTCCACTGTGAAACGATCTTGGCTCGCTGTGTCTTTCTACAAAACAAGTGAATCTAATGATGAGTGCGTTGTTGAGCAAACATTAGTCTTGCATGCTAGTATGTCATTGTCTCTTGAGTATTGGAGTTGCATTTTTAAACTGAGAACTTCTCCTTAAAGCGAGTGGTTTTGCTCGACCTTCTTTTTGTTGAGGGCTGGGTCTGGTGAAGGTGGGATGCAGTCGTATTTCTCACACGAAAATTAAACATGGTTTCAAATTACATCGGCTTATAACAATTTCGGTTAACGAAGGGTGTCATTTTATGACCATGAGTCTTGTTCGAACGTTATGTTGCTGCGAATACATTGAAATCAAACACAATTCTCGACCTGCATCGTCAGTGACCGAGTTGCGCCGAAAAGATCAACGCAGAACATTTTTTTACTGCATCTCCTAAGGTAGCTCTCACAGGGCGACGGCAGAGAAATACGGAGCTTGAATAGCTTGGTTCAGAAACCATTTATTTGTCTTTAATTTGTTGTGAAGCCCATGGAACTTTATAATTATCCATTGCAGCAATGGACTCAGAAATTATCGCTGGGTATGTGGAAATGAACAAATTTGTGACCTCCATCGAAATCTATCCCTTCCGCCAAAATCTTGGTTTTCTTCCTTTCTATAGTGCTAGGCAGTGTCAGCACTCGTACAGCATTCAAAAGATATTTGGAGTGTTTTTGATCCGTTTGAAAAATTTCATTTACAGTCTATTTATTCTTTTGTATTTTAGCGTGAAAGTTTCGGCCTTTGTTGGAAGTGAAACGTACTCTTAAAGGTGCCTGATAAGCAATCATCGGCGATCGCTGATGATAAATCATGTGCGATTTCCTCATCTACTGTCGCAATGCAGAGCTACTTTGCGCAGATTCGTGCTCACATCAATTCACTAATACTTTCTTATTGTTTGATTATCTTCTTATAAATCTAAATTTCTAAGACTTCTTTTGCTGTTTCTTCCAATTCGTGACGGCTTACTTGAGTTAGATGATTGCAAAACGTTACTTCAGCCTAGTGTTGTGCAGGCATTCATGTACTTGTGCATCAGGACTACGTGTTCACTAATACTTTTACAACGAATTGATCATCATTCAATAATTTTAAATTTATTTTTTCCTTATAATGACTAATTAAATTTTAGGTAAATTTGAAATGTACGTTATTTCTCATTACCAAAACTCTGATCTACGGTAATACAATTTCATTTTATCATGTTGGAGTTTCAGTCGTAACTACCAGCTCTGTTTCATGGGATATATTGCCTTCAGATGCTTAGTTGTATTTCCCAAGAAATTATCATGTAATTGGAAAATTTGAATTTGAATTTACGATTTTCTCACACAACGAACCTCGAAATTTTGAACTTTTCGTCTTTTCAAGTTCATAAATTTTTCCGATTTAAAAGCAAAAACTTGATTTATTCGTGCTTACCTCGCAGATAGCTAATTCATGGAGCTTACACGTGTGCTGAATTTTCGAATTTTTATTCATCACCTTTCCTGTTGAAGTTTAATTATGCTACAAATTCCCAACAAAATTTCAACAGCGTTCAATCATAAGGCTACGACTTATTCAAGTTTGAGTTCGAAGTTAGCCCCATCGGTCAGACGGCGGCGCGGAGATGCGCTGCGAAATGCCTGTCCGCCATTGGCTGCCTGTGGCGGTGGCGGCATGTCTCATCAGGCTCACACTTCAAGAGGGTGAGCTGGAATACTAGTTTTTAAATTAAACTTTCAAAAACAGTTTTATCTTAGAAATTTTCAACGTCAATTGGTTTCGAAATATTCAATAAAAAGTTTAGTGCGTGTTATTTTGCAAAAAAAGCCAGTAGAGAAATTATGGAAACGCGGCTCGTCAATATCGTTTCTTTTCATCCATTATGTGTGAAGCACTAGATTTCATTTAATGATGTTACTCAAATTACATTGAAATATCAGAAGTCAATATCTTCCGAACATATCATATTAGTTATTCCGAATGATCGCATCAGAATCCTACCAAGTGCCAAAATATCCTAGTCAAAGCTCACAGATCAGTTAAAAAAAGACTTATTCTAATGTTTTTTCGTCTGTGAGGCAGGCCTAGTTGGCTTCTCTCTCGCGGAGGAGAGGCCCATGACGCCCCGCCAAAATTCTTCCCACTTGTCAACCTTAATCAGCTTACCGCAAAACATCTCCAGTTTCTCCTTTTGTTTCCACCTCAAATTGATCTTCAGGAAGGATGACCCAGCCACCATCTTGAGTTTGCAACCAACAGGGTCTCTTTCAAGTGAGTTTCAATCCTGCCGTTCCACGCGGAATTTATTCACGAGAAACATTTGTCATGATCGATACGCTTGCCTAAGAAACATCGCACAGTAACAACAGATACAGCATGTAACTGTCAGAATGACACAAGCTAAGCCACGAAGATAAGAATTTGGCATCAGAATTGTAAAAATGAAACAGCAGGAAACAATTTCTTTCGCTTACCGTATTGTTTAAGAATACTAACAAGACACAGGGAAGGAGTGGAATCGTGGTTACCTGATAGGAGTGTTAAGGATCTTTTGTTCAAAATTATCAGACTCCTCGCATCAAGTAACTCAAACGAACATGCGGATCAATAAATGATGAATTGGACGCTGACTTGCATTTAGTTACTCACTCGTATGCTCCTAACACTCGGAAGCATTTGAGCAGTAGTTTTTGAATAAAGTTATAGCGAAAAATATCTCTAATTCGCAATACGAGCGTAGGTTAACCATTTGAGCTCTGAAACATTTTGCGTACCCAGAAATTTATCCTGCGAAAAGCGCTCTTGAGTGATGTATTAATTTTTATTTAAATCCCTCCCATTGGAAAAGAGTTTACAAATTTGATATATTGGAACAATTTGAAAAATGCTGGTTTAGGCAACAGGTTGCTGGTGCAAAGCAAATAGCGTGACTACTGTGTTCAGTGACGCATCACACTCGAAAACTAAACATTTTCAGTGGCCATCAAAAATTATTTTCATGCATCATATTTGGCTAAGATGCTGTAGAAATTTTTTTTAAATCGTCAAATTTTTTCCCTTTCGTTGTCATCCACTTCCACCTAAGCTTTCTTTTATGTTCATTGAACAGTGGCCAAAACCGACATGTACATCACGGAGGGCTTTTCCACAAGTTACATCGTGAGCGACTTCAAGATGCCAATGCGTCAATGGGTGCATTTCTGCGTATCATTTTTCGCTGGAACTCGGATTTTCATAAATGGAGTGCAAAGACAAATCAATAGCGTTACAGAAGCGTCTTCTGATCCACTGGATGTAAGTATAAGTACAGGTGTGATTGTCAAAGGCGTTGCCATTCGGACGCCGATCTTGTCATCCAAACGAGCTCTTAAAGCCCCTTCCAGTAAGAGGACTTTTATCAATAGCACTTGAAACAAGCCTTGTTAAGTGGCATTCGTGTTATGCAGTTGATGGGCAGTCGAAATAATCACAATGGTGTGCAACTCTCTCAGATACAGACGAGAGAAAAACACTTGGTCGTGGGTCCACTGTTCGACTTCAGTCTGAGTTTGGACATGGACGTCGGCCTACGGGTCTCTCGCCCAGTTTTCATACCACGGAAAATTACCGAGGAAGAGGTGAGTTCAAACTCAATATAAACGTAAATGGCCTTTAAAAAAGGAAGAACAGAAAAAACTTTCACAAACATGAGAAACATCTTGTTAGAGATGAGTAATCTATTGCATAAAATATTTCGCTAACACAAGATTTTATGGCGTGGAAAATAATTTTCTTTTGCGATTCTCCTTCCTCAGGTTAGTCGCCAGCTAGAATGCAACTCAACTATACAGGGGAATCTTGTCGCTGACAGTTGGCAAGAAATATTCTCTATGCGGAAACAAAACGCTATCATATACCGAGATTTGCCTTTGACTGGAGCGAAAGATGAGTCTCCACAGAATTGGAAGCCGTTGAACTCCTCGTACAAGTTACCTGAAGCTGGCATGCTACCTCAACCCACGTGAGCAGTGTTTTAGATGTTCAGGCTCTGAAGGAACTTTCCATTTTTGTATTAGGACCTAACGTCACCACTCAAACTCTTTATGACCTCTGTTTTGTGACACCATTGAACACACCACCTACCCAATGCAGTAGCGAGGCATATAGCAATGACATCACTCCTGTGGTCGAAAGATATGGTTTTTTCAAATAAAATCTTACGGTGATAAGCACCTTGCTTTGTCTATCAGAACCTCAGACATATTGTCTGTGAGTGAGGAGACAATACATACATGGTTTATATTTATAGGACTTACAAATTGTGTGTTCTGATTTCATAGCACGAAAATTGCAGTCGTGATGCTGAAGTATGCAGCGTTTGACAGAATGGAACTGTAGATACGTCTAACTTCAAAGTCACTTATTCCAATTTTGAGAATTTTTCCATTTATTTATGTCGCTTCATATTATATATTATTATTCGTTATTTTATTATTTTATTTGTTGAGAATCGTCAAAAGTAGCCTTACAATACGTAACTATTAAATATCCACTGATGAAATAAAGACCGTAACCCTTCTAAACGTGCTACAAATTAAGTGAGTACAATTATGCATTCCCTTAAACTGTTCAACGTGATGGCGAGGGTTACGCCAGGCACAAATATATTCAGCTACCCTTCCATTTGTTATGTTACATCCTTGTGCCCTTGTTGTACCTGGAATAAAAAGAATAAATTAAATTGAGGTACTCACTCATTGTGCAGGAAAAGTATCCACATTTCTACCAAGATTTACAAAAGCTTGGTCAGCTCTGCTCGATGTGAAATTAACGATATTTTCAGGTTAACACAATTGCGCACCTTCTATTCATCACTAATAGTGCGAAATCAATGACCAATCTTGTGATGTCATGATTTTTATGAACAGGCCTGAAAATACAGAAGGAATTCGCTCAACTCTCTTGCATAACCAGCCACGATAACATGAAATACAAGTTTGCAAAATATGCTGAAAAATGTAACTTCTCGATTCTCGAATAATATAATCGTATGAGTCACTTGAACGTTCTGATGCTTTTGAGAACGTCGCATCACACAGATATCTCGCGCAAGCTGATCAGAGCGTCAGGTTTTAAAATGAAAATGGTCCCATTTACGACACTTCAAAAAACGAATCTCGAACTAAAGTAGTACAATTCACTCATCATCCTAAAACTGTGTATATAAAAACCTAAAAGAGTTTGTCCCACTCCACTGCCTCTCCCCTCACCCTACAGAGGTCACGTGATCACCGTCACGCCATGCAGTGACGTAGAGTCCGACCTGATCCTGGTGAGCAGGAATGCCTTCAGCTTCTATGATGCGGAGACTGAGTGTCGCAAGCTGAACGGCAGCCTGCCCTCCCCGGACCACCCTGCCTACGCGCTCATGAAGGACGAGGTGCGAGGGTGACGTCAATACAATAAGGCAGCAGACGTATGTGTCTCATCTATTTTGGATTATTTTGCATTTTTATTTGCGAGGTGCGAGGGTGACGTCAATACAATAAGGCAGCAGGCGTTTGCGTCTCGACTATTGGGGATTATTTTGTATTTTTTTTTTGCGAGGAGCGAGGGTGACGTCAATACAATAAGTCAGCAGGCGCATGCGTCTCATCTATTGTGGATTATTTTATATTTTTATTTGCGAGGTGCGAGGGGAAAAATGTTTTTCGTTATAAGTCCTCAAATGTATGCGTCTCTTCATGAAGCCATTTTATGCAGGTGTGTTTGACCAACAAAAAAACTATCGTTGACAGTCTCTGCCTTTGCTTGCTCTTCCATTTGATTTAGAATTGGATGCTTTTAGCATTCGATTAATTATACACACCGATGTGCAACGGTCGATGTGTGTCGTAGAAATTTGTTTTAATCATTTAACGTTTCGTTCTATTCATGAACTGGAGTTCTCAAAACTGAGGTGATGTCATCGAAATATTACATAGTAAAATATAACCTGACATACAGAGCAAGTTAATCCATGATGCCACGCACCCCTTAACAGTCTGAATTTTTCTCTGTACCATTATTACAACCTTCATTGATAGACTGGTACTGGCAAAACGTTGTCACCAACGGAAAAATGAGAATAGCATTGCCTGTTAGCAGCGAACTTCGAAGAATCAATATTCTTCGAAGAATCAATTCGAAACAATCAATATCCACGTGATGCTTATTGGGTTTAGAAGATGCTCTTTTTCGAACAATGTACTGTTTATTCCTATTGAAAATGCTACAGCTGTTAGGGCTATTAAGCAATTTTGTCCTCATAAACTCAGGTCACTTAGATGAAAAACATAAGAGTAGAAACGTGTTAAATGAGAAGCAGTGGATGGTGCCCATAATCTTGGCGTTGAGTAAGTTCTGTACAACTGTTGGTGAAAGCTAGAAAATTTGTTACTGATTCACATCCCATGGAAAATCCTCCACTTCTTTGTGATGCTACAGTTCTCAGAGACTACGTACTAAATAAATCTTGCTTTTCAGTTTTCGGTATTATCGAATATGACAGAATTATGCAAAGTATGATGTTTTTGCTTGCAGTTTGTGTTTTCAAGCTCTCGGTACTATTAGCCTTGACAGGATTATGTACTATAAGAAGTTTTGGTGTGCAGCTGTATCGACAAGAGTCACAAGTTATGTTTTGGATCAACGAGCGTTTCGAGAACGACACTTGTACGATGACCGTCTACACTGGCTCATCATACCTGGCGCCATCAATGATTTGTTCTGCAGAAATCGCTCAGCAGCTCGTGTGTGACGTAAGTCTTCTGACTTTTCACTCGTCTCCATATGTTTGTCATGTGACCCACCAACGATGTCTACAGCTTGCATGTTCGCTGGTGGATCATCAAGAAATGAACCGAACAAAATTCTGCGTTTACAAGAACTAGCCGACGTTCTATAGCGTACGATTGATCTTTTGACTTCAAGATTCAAACTTCTTAACCTAAGAAGCTATGCATTGCAAAATCTATAACCAGTCGAAATCGGAGGCGAAGTGATAGCTAAACGACGTCCGAATATCTGATCGAATCACTCAAGCAGTTTCATTGGGACGTTACTTCAAGAGCACAGTTTTCCATGAGTCCTGACTAGTCTGGTTTGTTCGCACGTCATTGTTTTAATATGTTAGCTACAATATAAAGTGAAATTTGGGAATTACTGTACTTACACTTGTACTTCTGTACTTGACTTATCAAAAATATTTTTAAAATTAGTGTATCCGCTCTTTCGAAAATGGCTGCAAAAGCTCATGCCTGGTTAAGCTTTTTCCAATTTGTGATGGTAATTTGTCTGATTGGGTAGGTATATTTACAATAGCATTAATTATTCTCTGTTTAGTTGAACTGAAAGTGTGAGGTGAGCACATCTAAAGGCATTTAATATATACAGGCGATGTTATCTCACAAACATTCATGAATAACGGACAAAATATATTACGGGAAGTAATTGTATAACTTACAAACTTGCCTCTTCAATATAAAAAGCTCAATACATAGAGACAAAATTTCCATCGAAGTTTTCAATTGAAAGTTTTTAATAGAGTTCCACTCTGCTAAAAAAATACTAATCAGTAATGCATCCAGTGCGCTAATCCCTGGAATAATCAAGCAACCCGTTTATTTCCGGCCATTCATGGTTCCTTCAATCATGAGAAGTTTACCAACCCCTGACGAGGGGAAATATTCCCACACCATGATTGAGCCACCTTCAAACTTAACAGGAGGTGGCCAAAAAATGGTGTTGCCTCTAAAAATGGTTCGTGCTGCTCCTTCCAAATAGTTCGATTTTTGTTTCATCTGACCACAGCACTGATTTCCAAATCGCTGCTGGCTCGTTCAAATAGTCGTTGGCATACTTCAGCCTGGCCTTGACGTGACGTTTCTGGAAAAGAGGTCTCCTACGAGGGGTGCAGGAGCGAAAACCTTCACGACGTAGTGCCCTGCTGATCGTATGCTTACTGGCTTCGATCCCAGATGTCTTGAGATTATCTTTCAATTCTTCATGAGTAGTTTGAGGCCTATTCACTACTTTTCGGGCCAATTTTCAGGCAGCACGGTCGTTAATCTTCCGTGGACGGCCAGTTTGAGGCTTGTTGAGAGTCGTATTCAGGCATTTCCACCTACGTATTATGCTTCCAACCGAGGCTAAAGGAACATACAGTTGTGTTCATATCTTTTGATTTCCCAAACCTTCATTATGGAGCCCCACAAAACGTTTTCGAAGGTCTTGGTTGATGTTCTTATTCTCACTCATGCTTACGGCCTTTCATAACGAGGGCTGCTGTACCAATGACACCTTATTGGAGATGAATACTAATGAAAGCTCGATTTGTAAATAGTAAAATGTATTAGAACATTTTGGAATAATCTTAAAATCATTTTAATGTATAATATCGAGAAAAAAGCCGGGTATTGTAAGCTTTTGTTCGCATTTATATTTCACAAGCTCCTATATATTTTTTCTATTAAGTATTTGTGGGTTTTAGACTTTTAATTTACGTTTTAAACTATATTTTACATATAGTTCAATTTTTTGTAATCCTGCGTGGTTGAGAAATTTGGAATCTATTGCTTTAATCAACGTGACGTATTAATTTGCTCCCCACCGTAAATATTTTAAATTCAAGTATTGAGCCCGGATCAGAAATCAGCACCCCATGATTGGCAACACGTTCACATGAACGCATTTTGTCTATCAACTAATCTTTGCCCACACAACTTCAAACTACATGAGATTGTATGTTCCAGATCCCTATGGGAACCCTTTTCCACGCCCTGGGGAAAAGTCTCGAGAGCTTCACTCCGCTCTACCTGGACAAATGCGGCAATTCGAGATGCTTGCAGACGATTTATAGACACCAGATAATGCTGAGCGACGATGGCACCGCCTACAAATTCATTACTAGAAACCAAGAAGAAATCGGGCAAGCTCCTGCTGGGCGACTCGATGTGCCTATTGGGAGATTTACCCTTCTTCGCCAGGGATTGATAACTGAGGTTGCCATCTCCATCTGTGCTGAGGTAATGAAAATGTTATCTTGAGGTGTTCAATATTCTGGAAATGTGAACATTTAACGGGAAAATTTGACCGCTAAGGTGAGTAAAAGTGGTTTTCTCTGTCATAAAACTCAATTTTCCGCTTCTCCTTTAAAACATGAGATTATTCTCGTGTGACTCATGCATTACTTTTTGCAGAAGCACAATCACTGAGTGGGTGCAGAGTGAGTGAGTCAGCAAAAATGAATTTCAGTTCCCAAATACGAAGAGAAACGGCATGTCAAAATTCTAACTAGCTTCTATTTTAAATTCTCAAAAATTTTGAATTTTAAAACTTTCTAACTTATATATTATAGAAAGAAACCACACCAGTAAAAGACGCCAAGCTACTTGTGACGGTTGCTTAGATATGCACTGCTGATGCCCGTGTCTTGACACAATAGGTGTTGACAGGACGAGTGTTGACACAGCAGGTGTTGACAGGACGAGTGTTGACACAATAGGTGTTGACACAGCAGATGTTGACAGGACGAGTGTTGACACAATAGTTGTTGACAGGACGAGTGTTGACACAGCAGATGTTGACAGGACGAGTGTTGACACAATAGGTGTTGACACAGCAGATGTTGACAGGACGAGTTCACCTGCTCGGACGGGTCCTGCCTGCCCTTGGCGCAGCACTGCGACGGTGTGGAGCAGTGCTCAGAGGCTGAGGACGAGGACTGCCCCCAGAACGCTCTCCTGCCGGACGCCTACAACCCCGCCAGGGCGCCCCAGCTGAAGCTGCCCGTGCAGCTAAGGGTCCGCATTGGGAAAATATCTGACATCGATATTTCCAACGGACGCCTCAAAGTTAAAATGAAGGTGAGCATTGTTTGGCGAAATGAATAAAAATTTATTGTGTGCTCTCAATGTCTCTTGTTCCTTTATATTTTTTCAATATTTCAATTGCATCCCTCCAAAAATTGAGTATAAGTTCGTCATTCAGTTGATAAGTTATGGTTGATGAACGATTTATTGTTCAGTAAATTTTGGCAATTCAATGATTAAATTGGCTTCACACTATCAGGTTTAATTCGAACATTGCAAGAATGTTCTTGAAGTGCGTGAAATGTTTGTGAAGAATAGTTTTGAAGGTTGTGGAGTCATCTAGAAAGTTCTTTAATTTTTTCAACAAATTGGTGTAGAAAAGGTCTGAATTGCCGGGGATTATTGAAATTAGCCTATTTTTAAAGGCTAGTTTCAAAACACCGCTGTCCAGCTTAGAAAAATCAAAGTTTAAATAGAATGATCATTTTGTTCTTAGTTTTTTTACATGAGAGGAAATAAACATTAACATTAATTGACGAAAGACAGGAAAAAGTCAAAATTTTCTTACACTGTGTATTATGTAATTTATAGTCAATCAACGATTTATTGTTCGGTAGATTTTGGCAATTCAATGATAACATTTGCTTTAAACTGTAAGGCTGAATTCATAATAACGTGTAACTGAGAGTTACAGCTAAGACTGTCAAACTAATCGTTAATCTTTTTACTCTTCAAATCCTGAAACTCATTATTTTTTTAAAATAAGATTATAACTATTTTTTCAGCTGCTCACTTTGTGGACTGACAAGAGGATACAGTTTGTCCAGCTCGTGGAGGAGCTGCAAAAGAATGAAATTACGGAGGACATCTGGTATCCTAAATACCGCATACAGCCCCTCATCTTCAACGATGAGATCGACTACCACAACGGCAACCGCTCCATCTCGAACTTCTACGCCAGCCTCACGGCCCCTGGGCCTCTCACCACCATCCAAACTCAGAGAAGTAGTCTTGTCTTCTCCCTTGTTTCAAAATACAGTCGTTTGTAAAAACATAAAAACAGCAATTTGCATTTAATTTTCTAGAGGTTTGATCTCGTGAAAGTAAATATTGATGTATGAATTTCATGTCCAATTTATTGTTACTATAAATAAACCATGCGTACATGGCTTCCTTGAAAAGTAAGCGTTCCTGTAGAAAGTAAGCTTTTCCGTGCCGTCAACAAAAAGAAAACACAATATTGTTGAAAACTTGATAGTATCAGATGCAGTACATGTTGCACTATTTTACCGCAAGGTCTTTTCACCAGAAAAGAGACATTTGTCGCACAATGAGATCAACATTTGTAGCCCTGTGTCGCAGATGCTTGTTGCGCGGGATAGGTACAAGTATAGAAGTCAACTTTCAATTCCAGAAAATGCCCGTAATTAATTAACTGATTATTAATATTTTCGCAGAGCGTTTTTTTGACGCACAGATGATTCACGAGGAGGAGGTTTCTTTTACGTTTTTCTGCGACTTCGACCTCATGGTGTACCCTTTCGGTGTGTACCCGTGCCAGTACAACATCAGCATGGAAGACAGTGGCACCAATGACCCCTACTTCAACATGTCTGTGAGTTCCCGGGACTAGAGGGATGTTGAATTTAGGTGCTGATGGGTGGTAGTCACGGATAGTATTTTTAGCCTACTATTATCTTTTTTAAACATTAGAGAAAGCGATCAACCGCTTGCCATCTCTCCTTTCATATTCTTAAATTTCGATTCTAAAATCATTTACTCAAGTTGCATCTTAGTTCGCTGGTTTCCTCTCTTTGTTTTTTCTCTTCGTCAAATAACAGAATAAATTTTATCGGTTCGATGAAGCCTTCACCAAGTACCAACTCTCCAACACCCTCGTCATGTAGAAGGCAGACGCCTGTGCTGTCAGATAGTTTGTTATAACAATCTCTAATATAACTTATGCAAGTTTGAGTTTTAACTCCATTAGCTTATTCACCCGCAAATATTTATCTATTCAATTAGAGATTCAAGGAAGCATTTTTTCCCATATCTCTGCATTCCGAGAGGACTAGAATTAATTTTATTCTGTTTATCTATACTTTAATATTATAAACTATGCTACTGAATTGAACTTGTGCTCAGTAACTTGTGTTTAAAAATTCAGTAGTTATTACAGCGCTGAGTGCTAGCCCCTTAATGATAGTAGTCAATAGAGCATAGTATAGCACAAACATGTATTTTTACAGATATATAGGAAACACATAGGAAGGCTGTAGGAGTCTCCTAACATACGTATGGGCTTAAGTTAGTTCAATCAATACTTCAATTTAGATAAGACAAACGAGAGTACATGAAATGGGAGAATGGAAAATCACATCAGAATAGATGGACTTGGGTAGCATGATAAAAGTAAGGGCAGACTCAGCCTCTGTCTAGGCAGGGCTGTGTACTGTACAGTGTTGAGCAAGGACATCATCGCCACTCAGCATACATAAGTAATTGCAGGCTGAACTCGGGCTGCAAAACTGATATGGTTGCACACCACTGTTCGATGCTGCCACAGGGTGAAACTAAATTTTAAAACTCACGATTGATAATATGTAGAAGTCGCCAAAAATACTTGCTTGTGACAAAAAGTACATGAAACGTTTTCAGTCGCATTTTCTCCAGCAGCTGCAGTAGAAATTATAAATTGATGAGATCCATATATGTGACTGTAGCTGATATCTTTCAACATCTGTATACCGTAAACGGGCTTCTTTATTGATTTCCACAATTCTCTGAGGTGCCTTATCCTAAAGTCTTTCTCGCATATGCTGTTTAAACGACTTAAAGAACCATTCTCAACATTTCAATCATCAATAAGATCATTATTTGAACCCGTTTAAATAGGCAATTTTAAATCCTTGCTGACCTAAATTAGTTCAGCCACTCCTAGGGCATCCTATATTCAGTTAGGTCTAACCTTGTACACTTTTCCTAGTCGCATAACCGACTGATCAAACAGTGACTTGGCACAGAATTCGATTCATAAGACAACAATATTATTTTAAAGAAGCCGAACGAAGACTGCGCGCTTTAGAACAAATGAAATGAAATCAATTTCAGTTTACATTCACTCAATCAGTTCCCACTTCCACAAACCTTGTAACACAGCGGTACTGATAAAAAACACCGTACCGTGTTAACAATGCCTGCCGCACTTGTTCCCGCCACTTGAGCTGAACATAAGTGCGCACATTTGCTGGACCGCCAGGGTACCTCGCTGGAGCTGGCCGTCCAGACGCTGTCGCTGTTCACGGCCCGCTACTGCGCCCTCACGGCGGACGCGGACAACGTCACCACGCCTCGCACTGTCATCCTCACGGTGTGTAGGGACGCGTGTTGATGTAACGTTAATCTTAAATAATAGCCGACTGGAAAATATCCACGCTCTCTTACAAGCAAATTATATGTTGTGAAAGTTACGTCTTGACGATTCGTACTGTCAGGAATTTTACCAACGCATCTATGGACATGAAACGAAACTAACACACTTGCATGCGTGTGGAAGAGGTTTTAGAAAATGAAACGTACGTTTAAGAGCGTAGTCAGAGAGAAGAGCTCTCGGAAAGTTGTGATGGTATGTGTTCGTAGAATTGCATGTCTCTCACTCGTTTTCAAAAATATGCTAAAAATATGGAATACTCAATTTTCTTTCGAAGAATTGCAAGACATTTTGCTTGAAATTAATATAGAAACAACAACTCCGAGTGTGAATTCAGAGCATTAGCATTCTAGTTGTGTCCATAATTAGGAGCTGAACCTTCAAGTCCGATTTTTATTACTCAAGCATTGATCAAAATAGGTAGCTGAAGCTAGAGTCGGAACGTTAGAATTCGAGTAGTGATGTATAATGGCGACCTGATCCCTGAAGTTGCACGTACACCGAAGTGTCTACAGACTCGATAATTATGTCATTTGGCAAGCACCGGTATTTTCCAATACGTTTATCTACAACATCCTAGCTTTTGCATTAGTTTGAATGACGATGCACTAATTTTCTCGTTTAGATACGTGCTGATTCGCTGCACGGCGAATTTTGTGTAAATATTTTATAGTTAAAGTCTTTGAATTACGTTCAGGTGCTGCTTGAGAGCAGATACGGCGGCTTCATGCTCAGCATCTTCATGCCGTGCTTGGTCATCACCGTCATTGGCATGACGACTCTTTTCTTCGCTTACGATAACTTCCAGTAAGTAAGACACATCATGTTACGAATTCCTTTCAAACTTGATTAACTTACGCTGGAATTCTGCGATCTATGTAATATATCCCATAAATTCTGACCTGAATCTTGAGAAATAAATTTCAATTTGGGTCCAACATAACATCCGTGCGATGGCGTACATGGCTTTATGAAAGTCCGACTCATTTTATTTGCCCATTCGAGCAGCGAACGACCTCCCGCACATCTTGTGCAGCCCTGACGATAGAGACAGACGGCCAGGATGACAAAGACAGTATTGGAAACAAAGACACTGCCACGTCAATGGGGGCAGCAATACAAACCCCTTCGAAATATTTTACGCTACTGTCGTCTTGTTAGACTGGCCTCACCCCAAATATTTTACGCTACTGTCGTCTTGTTAGACTGGCCTCACCCCAAATATTTTACGCTACTGTCGTCTTGTTAGACTGGCCTCACCCCAAATATTTTACAACACTCGTGTGATGGTAGACTGGCCTCTTCGAAGACTGAACCAATCCAGTTCGTTTGCCAGTTAATGATTGCGTTTGCAATCTTAAGCAATGCTTTACTAGTTTCATAGATGGAGTGTGCTCTGTTATTAGAACTTCTGGAGGCAAAGCATAATAATTTTTTTTGGATTTAGCCTCGAAATTTTCTCTGAACCTTCCCTGTTGACGAAGAAATTATTATCAAACCCAAGAAATCAACGATAAACGTCCAGAATGATTATTAAGAATGTTCTGTATGTAAATATGGTTCAACCAAAAAATGAAATAAATAATCATTTGCAGTAATTGACCCATTTTCGTGTGCCGCTGAACTGATCTGAAAACATACATCTTAGCTACATACAGTAAGTTTCTGTGCTTATTAGTCTAGTGCAAGGTATGAGCGAATGCAACTACATCGAAACGGCAATTTAACTGCATAGCATTATAAATATGATGTAACTCGTTCCATTTTAAATAAGGACTGATTACTTAATAACATCTTTAAAAAAATCTCCCGCAGGGACCGCATCACCGTGACACTATCATGCCTCATCGTCGAGGCCGGCCTGTACGCTCAAGTGATCGAAGTCGTGCCCATCTCCGCGGCTCCAAAGCTCATTGACGCGTTCTTCTTCTACGCCATCATTCGACTTTTTCTCGCTTGCTTGGATCACGTCTTCACCTACCGATTTTTGATGTGTTTCAACAAGTGGAAAGCTGAAGCCAATCGGAGGCTGACCCAAAATGTCCTAGAGTCAGTGACCAACAGCAAACCTGAGGACAAACATCCTTCGCGTCTCGGTACGAAGACCAAAACCATTTCTCCGGAAACTGAACAGGACAATCCGCACGGCGCCAGTGACATCGTACCTGAAGCTGCGCTGTACATCTCTCCTAAACACCTAAAGCACTCGTTCGTGGCCTGGGAGAAATGTGAGATGGATGAGCAGAAGTTAGCAAAATGTCATCGCAAATTTAAGATTGTCTACAACATTTCAGTAGTTTTTGGGTTCTGTGTTGACATCGGGTTTCTGACTGGCAGTGCGTTTTTAGTACAGCGAAGCTGGGGCGCAGTCTACGAAGCGTATCCCTCCCTCAAGCTTTGTTCATAAGCCCTCTGGTGAGCTCAGTGCATGGCACAGCCCTCGTTCTCGCGGTGAGGTCCTCGGCCCACAGGATGTAAACTTCGTTGTTCTCAATGTATCCGTAAAGGCTTCTGTGCGAAATGAATCTGGACTCAAATTCTATCCTCTAAATTCGCCATTACTCCGAATATTTTTTACTTGCATGTCTTGTTCGGATATTCGATCATCACAATTTTTCCCATTAAATTCACCATAACTCCGGATATTTCGCATTCCCCACAACTTGTTCGGCTATTCAATTATCACAATTTTTCCCACTACCAGTAAGCTGAACCCTTGTTATCAGAGGAGTTTCCCACTGATGCAGGCTACCTTTGAGCTTTTTAATTCCTCGCACTATTCCATCCACATAATGTGTGATAATTTTGATGTTTAGACTTAAGAGAAAGATTTATCCTCAGTGCTGCTCGAGACGCTGAATCATGGAACGTAGATCATCTTTTGCTAGGGATTTTCACGCTTGTTTGCACGTATTTTCTACGAGGTTTAAGTGATCATTGTAAAGCTATAGATTTACAGCTTCTCTAACAATTCAAAGCCGAAACAATGCTAACAAATTTAGTCATTTTATTCAAAAGAACAAAAATCGAAAAAGTTTCGAAGGCCAGCTCCATCATCAGTTCTGTAAAATACCAAGTATGGTCAACACAACGCATGAAAAAAAAACCCTATCAATAAAAATTCCAGGCTCTAATCATCAAAGAGAAGACACTGTATTTTCTCAACAGTCAGGTTCCATCTTCGCCGTATTTTTGGTTAGCATGTCTAAACAAATGTTCACTGAACTTATACCGCACATTTACTAAAAATCTAAAAGGGAAGAAAATGGCAACCCTTGCCTATCCCTACCTTTGAAAAGACTACACGCGAAAAAATACTTTTATCAGCATTTCCTTTGCTTTTAGATTTTTAGTGAATCTGCGATATATGCTAAGTAAGCATCTATTCACAGCTTCGTGTCAGATCAAAAGCGTACATTCAGCACTGGCAAAGCATTGACGGTGAGATCATACCGTACATGACGTAAATAAGTTATTAAGTAACCGACTCCTATAACTTCAGGCTTCGACGCATCATACGTTTTTCTGAGTAATTTCCTGAACATACAGCAGCAATTTTTAGGGGTGATGAATATCATTTTGGTTAGAGTAATTTGATTTTCATGCAAAACACCTGAAAACGCTTAAACGTATGTCTAGCGAGGTCATAGCGATAGTGAGATGTTGCACAGAGGCATGTTGTCTGAAAATATTTTCTTTAGGAAGGTTATACCTAAAGATTGCTATTGCACCAGTGGTCGGTTATGCGATTTGTAAACAATCCTCAATGTTCAAAGAAATCTGCTTTACATTTTGCTATTTCTAATGAAACAATTAGAATTCATCCGAATTAAAAGCATTTTATGTGTGTGCAGGATTTCAAGGTCTAATAAACAATATTCACTCTTCAGCGTTTACTTCGCCCAGCACTTCCCTGCAATCTGAAGAGAAATACTCCTTTGTATACAGATGAAAAATCAATGAACCAAAAAATTTCAAAGACATCATATTCAATAAATTTCTCATGAATTTTTAAGCGACAGGGGAAAATTGTACGACGTGCAGAATGTACTTATATTACAATTGTGTGAATGAATTTGCTGTCATTGGAAGGCACGAATATTCAGATCTAACTTCTACAATAGCGTCGCACGCCATGATGGGGTGCCTCAACTCTGCGTAACGTTAAAAGAAATTGGGAAGTGTTCCATATCTGTATTGAAATTCAAGCGGCTGTACAGATCAGTTTTATCAAACTAAAAGCAGTCCGCGATTTTCATTCTAAATGGATTACTATCAAGCAACGTTATTTTTGACGAACGGTGAACAATTGATTCCAAGCAATTGTTTTCGTTTCTAACACGCGAATATACCTATTTTTGAAGCATAAAATTAAGTTAAAAGCCCCTTAATCTCTTCAAATACTTTTCCAAGCTAAATCAACAATAAATAATTTCTCATAACTACCATTTTGCGTAGATGACTAACGTGATCTATCAAACATTGGTCTTGTGTCAACTTGTTCACCAATACGCAGAATTTCGTGTTCGCTTGGGGCGAAATAATGTCAGACGAGGATTATACTTAGTTTTATTCATTAGAAACTGATGTAGTCAGGAAATGTAATTGCTACCTTCATTTTTGATAACATGAGTACTCTAAAATAAAAACAAATTCCACAAAGAAATTGAGTGAAAATGGCAATTTCTCATTTCTCCGTTTAGCTAAAAAGGCCTCGTTGATCCTTAAACAAATGCAACGATTTAATAGATTAAGATTTTTACTAAAAGAACACTCAATTCTTAAAATTCTAAATCTGTCAATTTCAAAAGGCAACGTTTCGATGTTACTAACATCATCTTCAGGCTGTAAAATACAAAAACAAAAACACTTGGTCACATTGGTAAAACTATGTCAATGCAAAATTTGAACTACATAGACTGGGTAAAACAAACTATATTTATAGGTTATCACATTGCGAGAAGACTAGATTGGACTAATTTTGTACGAGATTGAAACTACAGCTGACTAGTTGTTATTGCACACCAGATATTTACATGTTATCGGCACAGGAGATGGAGGCAAAATGACGAATGGAGGTTATACACGTCTAAGCACCCGTCCTACTGAACAACTTCAAAGCAAAAAAATCATTTGTATTCTCATTGAGGCTAGGTTTAGGCTTGTGAATATGTAGTGCTTCTATTATAACTACCATTTTGCTTCTATTCTAACTTACAGGAGAGAATGTAAGTCTCTCAGTAAGTGTTACATTTTCATGACTAGAATGACCCTAAAACAAAGATTAACTGCACACAAATATCAAGGTTCCATTTTTAATCATTTCCGTATTGATCATGGTTGTAAGCCCTCAAATGAAGATCTGTACTCTAATACTAAAATTTTGTCCAATGTTGTGAAAAGGGTACAAATTCAAATAATAGAAGCACTGCATATTCACAAGCTTAAACCTAGCCTCAATGAGAATACAAATTATTTTTCTGCTTTAAAGTTGTTCAGTAGGACGGGTGCTTAGACGTGTGTAACCTCCATTCGTCCATTTTGCCTCCATCTCTTGTGCCGATAACATGTAAGTATCTGGTGTGCAATAACAACTAGTCAGCTGTAGTTTCAATCTCGTACAAAATTAGTCCAATCTAGTCTTCTCGTAATGTGATAACCGATATATATAGTTTGTTTTACCCAGTCTATGTAGTTCAAATTTTGCATTGACACAGTTTTACCAATGTGACTACGTGTTTTTGTTTTTGTATTTTACAGCCTGAAGATGATGTTAGGAACATCGAAACGTTGCCTTTTGAAATTGACAGATTTAGAATTTTAAGAATTGAGTGTTCTTTTAGTAAAGAAGATAAGTGATTATCTTCGTATTTTAACACGTGTTGAACTGGAAGTTTCGCAAGGTCGAAAAATTGGAAAAGATTAAGATTTATTAACAGGCATATAAGAGCAACACTTGAGAGACTACCAATTATAATATATAATCGGTAGTCATTTATGACCTACAAAGTGGAACGTTCTTTCTTATGAACAGGCATGGAAGACTTATTTCCACATTGTTTCTGAACGTTCAATGTAGGCTAAGAAAAGAGAGAAAATCATGGACGAAAGTTTTTTTCCGTAGTGCAATGTATATCAACAAATTCCAATGCCTATTTCTCTTACTTCTCCACACCAGAATTTCGCATTATTGTTCTTTGAATTCTCATTCCTTGAATCTAGTTTCGGCCTCATGACTGAGGCTACGCTAAGACGTGACTTTTAATCGCCTACATTAAAGAGAATTCTTGTTTAATTCCCTTGAGAATTCTTTAGGGCGTTCTTGCACTAGCTTTGTTAGCCAATTGAACCGTGAAATTACATTCGAAGACGATCGATGTACCTGCGAAGGTAAAATCTTTTTTCCTAATGTGACAATACAATATGGGATTTCAGTGATACAGTTAGTGCACAGTGTTCATTGACTTAAAAAAAGAATTATATCCATTGTTAAGATTCAACTTGTTCGGCTCTGAAGAGTTTTTTTACCGCGAGTGAACCTTCGATGAGATTGCGGGGCGCTGAATTGAACAAAAAAAATCTTTTGGAAATTGTAAAACACCGTTGACCAACTCAGTTTCGAGGAGCCGTTTTCAAAATCGATGGCCAATAAGTGTGACGAAATATTTGCAGAAGATTAAGATGCATCTTAACCTTTATTTCTACAAATGCATCGACCTTTGTTGCTTTGTTTCTGACATAGAGTATATTCTGAGGTTGCATCGAACATGTGTGTTTCAAACCAGTTCATTAGACGAATAAATCATTGCTCCAAATCTGTCGAAAATTATTAGTATCGCTGAAACGTAAAGTTTTGACACGATTTCTAGGATTCTGGAAAATTTCGCATTTATTTATGACCTCAGCACCCATAATTCAGAGCATGCGAATGGATTTATTTATGACCTCAGCACCCATAATTCAGAGCATGCGAATGGATTTATTTATGACCTCAGCACCCATAAATCAGAGCATGCGAATGGATGAAACACTGCATTGTTGCCTTCGTCTTACGTAACGTTTGTTTGTTCCCATGTTTGCGTTTTATACAATCGAACTCAAACCTTTTACAAAAAACGTGTGAGCTAGAGCTGTGTCGAGTCGATTGAGTAATTCTGATGCACGAAATGCGAGCCCTCCAGTCAAACATGATTATTACGATACACCTATGCGTCTCAACGATGAACACACCTCCAGTCCAAAGACCAGAATCCAGACTTGTTAGAATTACGCAAACGCTGCTGTTAATGTTTGAGGGTGGTCATTTGGACGCATAAAAGTGCTAAGTGCAGCTCATTTCTTTTACGCAGAAACATATTTGAACACCCGAAATGAACAACAACCATCACACTCAATGCTATGGTCTGCAGTGTTCTTTCTCAGTTGAGATTAATGAGTGACCGATAACTGCGTCAATATTTTCAAAGCCTCTTGTCTATCGAGAGATATGCATACTTTATTTCATTCCAGCCGAGCCTCATTCCTCATGCACTTTCGTTCCAGGTCCTGTCAACAAACAGAGGACGAAGTGATGTATCACTTCTACCAGTAAATTGACTTGACCCGCTGTGTCCGGCCCGAAAGCAAGTGAATCTGATGATATGCGTGATGTTGACCTAGTATTAATCTTCCATGCATATTTGTCTTTGTCTATTGAGTATTGCAAAAGAATTTTTAAACAGCAAACTTCTTAAAGCGAGGGGTCTTCGTTGGACTCCTCTCTGTCGACGGTTGTGTCTGGTTGAGGAAGGCTGCTCTGTAGATAACCGTTCGTTCGTTCATGAAAGGTAAGCTTTATTTCAATTGGCTCCATAAACACAGCCTTGACCGTGGCGTTCATTTGAGTAAACCAGAATGAAAAATTGTCGACTTTCGACTTCAGAAGTTCACTATCAATGAATTTCTGCAAAGAAATGATGCTCAACCCTTTGATTTCATTGGACAATTTAGTTTTTATAAAATTAGAAATATCTCACTTGAAAATTGAATAATTCTTTCATGACGTAATAAAGTACAAATGAATGAAACTATAACATACTTTTGTAATTTTTCAGATTTACACATTAGTGTTACCTCTCCGTTTCCAGCAACATTTCGCATACTTTGATGTTCAAAACGTGTGTTAAAGTCTTACAACGTCACAGTAATCATTTGCCACTTGCATAGGAAAGGCTGCTGCGAGAGTAAATCTCGACAGCGAAGAAATCTAAACCGAAGCGTTCATGATTTGGAATAAAACCGCTCGAATCTGTCCCATAGCGGAAAAATTGACAACTTCTTTAAAGTACAGTACAAGCAAAACCTTGATTTTTACGCAAATTCAGCTAGAAGGATTCGCGTGAATTTCACCAAAGAATATCTCTTAAAAACTTTAATGATAATTTATAGGTATTTCTTGTTCGAAACAAAGCTTTGACCTATAAAACTAAAAATTTGTCGATAATAAAGGGTTAATCTTTTTTGCTGCCAACCCAAACCTTGGAAGGCCATGTTTCTTATTTTGAACCGCTTGAAGCTTGAATTCTCTAGTACAACATTTTAACTTCAAGTTTTGAGTTTTAAATTTTAGGCCATCAATCTTTCATACACTTCACTCCATAAACATTCACTTGTGAACTTTACTCGCCACATGTAATTCCAACCATGGAATTATTAAATAATTAAACACTTGTAATCATTCAATGAAAATAAAGTTGAAATTTAGCAGTCGCTAACCGTTAAGTCGTCAACTAGTTTAAGATTGAGTATAATTAATTCACACTTTTACGCTACAGTTGCGCGGAGATGCGCTGTACAGAGGTCGTGCCTGATTGGCTGCGTGTGGCGGTTGTGGCATGTCTAATTCGGCTCTCACTTGAAGAAGGTAATCTAAAGTTTGCTTCATAATGTAATGCTTTTCTCGAAGCTTTTTGAATAGCTTTAAATTTTAATGCTTGGCACCCCATTCCAAGTTTTCTTGCTGTCATTTTTACAATTGTGAAACTTTGGAAAACTTCAAAAATACTCAAAATTGAAATGCCTGTCAAAATTTCCATATTTCAATCATCGGCAGTGAAATGCCAAATTGTAGTTTCTAATATTTGTAAAATACTTCCACTTTGGTAAAACTCATACTCGTATTAATTCTAAACACTGTATGTACTTGATATGTAGTCAGCTACAAATGTTCAGTTTACGAAAGAAATATCTCGATGTTACATCACCAAGGTTTTGAGAAATACTTTCATTGATATCGAAATATTATAGCAATTGTGAAAAGTGTGATCATCGAATAATTTCTAAAATAATTTGATCGTCGCCGTGGCTGAGTGGTTAAGAACGCGCTCTTCACGAGAAAGTGTCGGCAGTCCGAATCCCGGTGCTGCACGGTGATTTCTCCCCATGAGGTAGAGGGCACAATTCCTCACTCTACCCAGGTGTCGGAAATGGGTACCGGCTTGACCGTTGGGTAACCGTCATGGCGTCCTGGTCAGTTATAAGGCATTTGAAAAACCATGTGCAAGATGATATGTGTCAGGCTTGATTGATTGGAATAAAGCATCATTTGTAATGTTAAAATTTAGTTGCATGAACAACCTGACTCAACATGCTACGGGAGGTTGGTTTACTATGATAGTCTTGAAGAGTTACATGGCTGTCACCGTCCATGGTCTCCAGTGAGTAATAAAATAAGGCGAAATTCAATTCGCTGCTCTCAGTAATAATGTTGGGCTACATCCACTATTCTGTTTTTGAGACTCAAAAAGGGGAAGTTTATTTTCTCTCAAGCTGCATTGTGGTAACGATTTATTACAAAGAGCGATTTGCCGAGGAATATTCTTCGAAAAATTAGGTAACCATGAACCGGAAAAAACGCGGCAAAAAATTTAAAGCTTAAAGAAAAAATAAATTAATAATGATGCAAGAAAAAACTTTGAACATTAAGAGCTTTTGAAAATCTTTCTCTTGAGTTGCAACCACAAATGTAGACACAGTTCTGAAGTATTTTTCAGAAGTTCACCACAATCATTTGAATCATGTCCTTTGGAACATTGATTGCGCGAGTTTTTGGAGCCTTTAAATCTTCGATACGTGATCTGAAAACACGTCGAAAGATGCAGGGAAAATATTTGTTGCGCAGTATTCCGAGTGAGCGTCGATAGCGATTTACGCTATCTCTGTTGGAGCCATAGATAGTCGTGATCGTTATCGGAGATGAAGTAGATGACTCTTAAACTGAGAAAACTCTTAAGCATTTCTCAACGGTCTGGGGTCGGACATAAAAAAGTTTTCTTGTTCAAAAACACAAATGGACACAAACCAAAATCTCCCACAGCACAGACAGCAATTTTTACAAATCGCAGTCGTCGTTGATTAAATACTGTCCGGGGATACTACCAGACACGAGAGATATCGTCAGATCAGCATCGAAAGTTTTGTGTATCAAATGCTCCTGATCATGCGCTTCATCACGACAGATCAAAACAGTCGTTGTGAGAACGCTCTAAATATTGATCCGAATATACTATGTGCGGGACTCCTAATCCCTCTCACGTAATTCATGTAACTAAAAATTTTATTCAATGTTCATCGCAAAGTTATAGGTTTTTCATAGCATTACCATAAGTTTCATTTCCGTTGATCATTAACTTAGCTACTTCTTCTTTGTCTCAGCCTTTAATAGTAGCTTGACCCAACGACTCACAGATCGTTAGTATTCGTCGCACAAAAAAAAACTTTCTTATGCACTAAATTACATGCAGAGCTTCTAGCAAATGAACATTACGACTTAGATGCATGTTATTTTCAAGAAGAGCTCATTGTTGCGTCAGTTGTGCGTGCGATACTGAAGTTATTGAAGACAAACTTCGCGTATGTGCGACGTATAGTTCGCTGCACTTCTAGTGGTTACTCAAAGAATTCAGAGCGTAAAGGGTTTGGTGAGCGTCGTTGAAGTCCGTCAAAAGCCCCCAATATCAATGCTGCTGCTTTGAGACCAGCAAGAAAAAGGGCCAATCACAATACCATAACCTCTGTGTGGCAGGCCTAGTTGGTTTCTCTCTTGGTGAAGAAAGGCCCATGAAGCCCCGCCAGAACGCCACTCAGTTGTCGACCCTCATCCTCCAGCTGAACAGCAGCTCAACTTTTTCCTATTGCTGCCACTTCAAATTGCTCTTCAGAAAGGACGACCCAGCTACGCTTTTTACTCTGGAGCCATTAGGATCTCTTGCAAGTGAGTTTCCTTGCAGCACTTAATGTTAGAATCAAGTAATTTATTCCACAGAAGTGTCTCTCTTTAGCGGCTTGTATGACAGTAAAATGTGTTGAAAAAACCGACATGGGCATCAACAACACGATGAAGAGCTTTTATTGGTCATGATAATAGGAATGCATCCGTAAAATATGGTTGCCTTGTTAGAAAAAAGTGAAAAGGAGTTTAACCCAACAGTATTGGTAACACCGTTGCCAACACTAGTGGTCGGTATAGGAAAATGTTTCAATCAATGTTACCCAATGTGGAGGATTGTTCTTTCAAGATCCTCGTAGTGATTTCACTCGTAGGGCATCAGAGAAAAAAAACAGGTGACAAACTGCATGATAAAAACAAACAAATATATGATTGCAATTGTATGCCTCTCAAATATTTTGGTTCATACATTTCATACCTTACTAAACCAACAAGAAACCCTGTTAATCATTACATTTTTACTTCCCCACATATTAAGTAGTATATACTTTACCCTACGGTGATGATCCTTGAGCAGTAGCAAAAGAGGACATGTACGTCGTCGAGGGGTACTCCAAGAGTTACATCGTCAACGATTTCAAGACGCCGGTACGTCAATGGGTGCACGTGTGCGCATCATTCCGCGGAGGAGCTCAGGTTTTCGTCAACGGACAACAAAAATCATTATACAGTATGTCAGAAATGTCACCTTCTTCGCTGGATGTGAGTACCCACGCTGAAAAGTTTGTTGACATTTAACCAAACACGTTTTAGCGTTAAACTTTCAATCAAAACTGATATTTGTGTATTTCTCAACGTTTTTGTTTCAATTTTTGCGATGTTTATATATAATGCAAGTTCTGTGGCCTATAAACACCCGAACTGTTGACATTGGGTTAAATTATTTTATGGTACAGACGAGGGAAATCCGTTTGGTGATCGGCACGGTCTTCGACTTCAGCCCCAATCTGGAAATGGACATCGGCGCGTGGATCTCTCTTCCAGTTTTAGTCCCGCGAAAAATTACTCAAGAAGAGGTGGGAATGCATTTAAAAGAGAGAATTAAATATAATGTGTTCAAGTTAGAAAATAGAATTTCTAACAAGGATTCGTGTTGTTTCTGTAACAGGGAAGTGAACAACTGAATGAATAAGCAAGCGCATATTTATTTCGAAGGAAATTAAAATAATATTTTGCCTAATTCCTCAATTTCCTAAGGTTGATCGACAGTTTGCATGCGACGCAGAGATAGAAGGAAATCTTGTCACTGACACTTGGCAAGAAATAGTCTTCATGCGGAAACAAAACTCCATCTTATACCGAGATTTGCCTCTAACTGTAGCAACAGATGAGTCTCCACAGAGTTGGAAGCCGTTCAACTCGTCTTACAAATCACCATCTTCTGACTCGCTACCTCAACCAACGTGAGTTTCTCTCTGGGCAATATTCAGGTTCCGTAAAACATTGCCCCTGTATTGAGCCCCAACACCACTGCTGGGTCCCTCTTAAATTCCATCCTGTGGGCTACGTTCACGTAAGGTCCAGACTTGCATGCAAATTTTCGTTTTTGCCATAGCTGAAATAGTTTCTTACGAAAATCTCTAATACCTTTTTCATGTTTGGGAGTACAGTTTCATGTGCAATGTTATAATTTTTACATGTGGTCAAAGAAAAGGCAGCTGCTTTGATGCATTGTTGGGGTAATCACTCGACCACCAGACATGTAAAACCATAAAAAACGCTATAGTACACGTCAAAGAAAAAATCAAGAAAATCTTCTTCTTCTTTTCACACTTAGACGATGAAAAATTGGAATGTAAATTTAAACACTTAGGTTTATTTCGATAATACTATAGTGTATATAGCTTTAATGTCGATGCGACGGAATTGCACTTTTCCCAGTTTTCCCTTGTCGACTGGATTAATGAGAAGTATTTTCGCTGTTCAGTGATCTCTCCAATCATTTCAATAATTATTAAAGAAGGCTACTTTTTCTGTAGCTCTTGAATGCTTTTACTTTTAACTTTTCAACTACTGTTAATGTTCTTTTGCGGTTCATAATGCCCCTAAAATAACAAAATATTCAGCGTAACAATGCACCAAAATGACCTCCGTCTGTTTACTACAAGGGAGATCATTACATTTTATAAAATTTTAGCATTACTCATGAAGCAATCTTTCTATGCTCAGACAGCATGAACTTTCGGGAGCACTCCTAAAAAATTACTTCATTTGTTGTAAAAATGCTGGTTTGCTTATAATTGTTGAACGTCATGAATGTAGGCATCAGTTATAGTTTGTACGTCCTTCTATCACAGCATGGTTATCTCTGAAGAGCTCTGAAGTACTATAATTTTTGCACACACTTATCAAAATGCCGTGCTGATCAGTCGTCCTTGCTCATATTTCAGAAAGTCTAGTAATGTTTCTTCATTTTTTGAAAATAATCCCCGCGATAATTTTAAATTAGAAAATTATCGCTGGTCAATTTGATTTGACACTAAATGCAAGCAAATGAGGAAGTCTGCCCCACTCCACTGCCTCTCCCCTCACCCTACAGAGGTCACGTGATCACCGTCACGCCATGCAGTGACGTAGAGTCCGACCTGATCCTTGTGAGCAGAAATGCCTTCAGCTTCGACGACGCTGAGGCTGAGTGTCGCAAGCTGAACGGCAGCCTGCCCTCCCCGGACCACCCTGATTACACACTTATGAAAGACGAGGTGCGAGGGTGACGTCAATACAGTAAGGCAGCAGACGAATGCGTCTCATCTAAAGTGGATTATTTTGTTTTTTTATTTGCGAGTTGCGAGGGTGACATCTATACAACAGGGTAGCAGACGTACGCGTTTCTGTTTTTGTCTTTTTGTACTTGGGTTCTTCTTTTCTGTTGTTTTAGGATGTAGCTAGGAAATTATTTCATGCTTCACCATTGTATTGTCTCAAATTTTCTTTAACTAGAAACCTACAGGACAAGCATATCATCTTTATTCTTGTGACCATCTTGATCTCGACTAGGAGCAAAGGACTGATGTATGCGATTTCAAAATGTGAACATTTTAAAAATAGAACTGTTCAAATTGAATACACTTGACTTGCCCACACCTCGCCTTAGGTCAATTATTGTAGAATTTTACATACATTTGCACAAAGCAAGTTGAAAAAGAAAGGGAAAAATGTTCCCTATCTTATATTACATTAAAGTAAATAAAAAGTGGAAGTGAATGAAATGAGGCTTAATGTTATTCAAGTTGAGTCTGTCCTATGAACGAAAAAGCTGAACGACGTAAATTTGCTGATTTTACCTTACAAATGAAAAATAAGTTCCCAGGGGGCTAAGTCGCAGGCCAGTGTGTAAATATTAATATTTTGCGATGGCCATCCTATTTGCTGTCAACAATAGCCACGTTTCTCTTCGTTTTGCTCTAACCTAGCAATCGCTTTTCCAAGTTTCCATCATCTAACTTACTGTAGAATCAATAATGGATTAATTCATCTCGTTCATCGCACTGTACGCTGAATTTCCTTCCAGAAATTGCAAATAAATTAGTGCGTTGGTCATAATGCTGTGGAAAGTCACCGGACTTTCATCCATCAGTAATGCAGAGCAGAGTGCTTGCATAAGAAATCATCGCTGCTCAACGCCCCTTGGGAAAGTCTTTGCCTGGGTTCGTGGTACTAGTGTTTTCGTTGATGTGTCACTCCCTGATTTGATGTGTCTGAGATTCTTGTGTCACTCCCTGTAATATAATGCGTGCTTAATCCTGGGTTTGCGTGCAGCTGTATCGCCAAGATTCACAATTGATGTTTTGGATCAACGAGCGTTTCGAGAACAACACATGCATGATGACCGCCTACACAGGCACGGTGTACATGGTGATGTCGATGACCTGTGCTTCAGAAATATCTCAGCAGCTCGTGTGCGACGTGAGTCTTTGTACTTCCCAACGCGTTTGTGTTTGTGTCTGTCGTAGAATTCACTTATGGGAGACATGTTTACATACATAGTCATAAATTCCTTTAGGTGCATTTTCTTAGTGACAGTGATCGGATTAGCTATCACGCTGTGCTGCTCAGACGAACGAGAATTTTCATTTTGCAACTTGGGTTGAGCCTCCCTAATCGTCTACAAAGATAAGGGTTTTGCACAAAGTCGACAAGCAGCCGCAGTGAGAAACAACTTTCAGTTTGAGCATTTTCAAACTCCCAACTAAATTAGCTCAAGCCTTTAGCAACCAAAAATTGTTGTTGTACTGCACAATGGCCGGTTTCTTTGATTTTTTGTAGTCTCAGTTTAAAAATGAAAAATTAAGTCATTCGTTTCAAAAAATGAATATTCGTTTTAAAACTTGCCTCACCGAAATGAAAGTGCAAAGCAACTATGATCATGTCGGTAAAATTTTTCTTCATCATTCAACTCTTACACTTATTAACAAATTTTATGCAACAATATACTCTGCTACTCCGAATGTACTCCGAATATTCCGAATAACAATATACTCCGAATATTCCGAAGAAAGCAATAGCCAAGACTTTCAGAAAATGTAATACAGTGTTACCTCGCTACTTCGCGGTTCAATTATAGAGGATTCACCGTTTCGCGAAGTTTCTAAAATACCTATTTATCTATGGGGAAAAATAATCGCGGATTTTCTGAAAAATCCAAGAAAAATCGCGATATTTGAAGACCCTAAATTTCTCATCATTCAATTTAAACATGAAAAATAAAAATTACTTCCTAGTTTAAATAAGAACACCAAATGAAGTTCGGTGACTGCGTTGTAACGCGGACTGTGATTGGTGCATGAAAGGGATATGACAAATAACAGCTGCCCGCTTTCTGTATCTCTTACCTACCGATTCATGTTGCTTAACCGTTGTCCCTGACATAGTAAAGGGTGGGTTTTTAACAGTAAGAGGAGGGTTTTAAAAATCGAAAATACGCTTTAAAAAATTTAAAGATTATAGGATCCGTACTTCGCGGAAATTCATTTATCGCCACCCGTCTTGGAACCTACCTCCCGCTATAAGCGAGGGTTCACTGTATATCTGTATTTAGTAAAGATTGTACAACGCAACAAGTGCTGCAATACGAACACATTATACCATTTAACGGAATTAATTCAACTAACGTCCTTTTGTATATTCTAGATCCCTCAGAAAACCCTTTTCTACGCCCTTGGAAAAAGCCTGAAAAACTTCAGTCCGCTCTACCTGGACAAGTGCGGTGTGTCGGGCTGTTTCCGGACGATCTACAGAGACCAGATAAAGCTGAGCGACGAAGGCAACGTCTACGAATTCATTACCAGGGACCAAGAAAACGACATGAAAGCTAAACCGGGGCGCCTTGACATCCCTATTGGAAGATTTAACGTCTATCAAGATGGTTTTGACACGAAAGAAGAGGTCGCGATATCCATCTGTTTGGAGGTTAGCCATCGTTATTCCTTGGGGATTGTTCAAAATATTTGCCAACATGGATATATTGATACATTTGAACGATCATAAATGATGGAGATCATTTTTTGATTAACGAATGTTTATTTACGAGAGATTTATTTTACAGCGCAATTTGCTTATACGTTCCGATTCTCGATAGAAGCATCCCCAAACTACAAATATGTAGTAACACTGATTAGGAATAAGTGTACAAATATAACGGGAAAATCTGTTCTTACTGAGCAAGACAACTGCTTACCATGATAACTGATAGGTTGAACAAAAGAGACTAAAATTTGCCACGATAAAAAATTAAAACGTAGGAACAGTTGCTCATGGTCGCCTAGATAGACACAACTGCTGCCAGTGTACAGGAGTGTTGACACAGCAGGTGTTGACAGAACCTAGGCACAGTGAAGCGAGTGTGTTGACAGGACGAGTGTTGACACAATAGGTGTTGAGACAGCAGATGTTGACAGGACGAGTTCACCTGCTCGGACGGGTCCTGCCTGCCCTTGGCGCAGCACTGCGACGGTGTGGAGCAGTGCTCAGAGGCTGAGGACGAGGACTGCCCCCAGAACGCGCTCCTGCCGGACGCCTACAACCCCGTCAGGGCGCCCCAGCTGAAGCTGCCCGTGCAGCTCCTTGTGCGCATTGGGAAAATATCTGATATCGACATTTCCAACGGACGCCTCAAGATGAGAATGGAGGTGGGTACCCAATAAGAAAATTAGGAAATTTATTTGTTTCCTTTTAGCATAACTTCATGCTCTCATATTTTAATGTAGTTGAATAGATGTTGCGTGTATGTTTTAAGGTATACCCTCAAAAAACCGATAAACGTCATATTTTTGTTTTTTAACTCATGTTATTGATAATTAGCTTATGAAATGATAGATGTATTTGGTTCGCATGTACTTTCATCGGTTCATCTCCTAAACAAGGGAGGAAGCACGCACTTACGCGGCTCCAACGCGAGCCAATGTATATTGCAGAGTGATCCCCTTACTACGACTCAGTTTTGAGCGTTCGCATACGGGAATTAGCCGGAAAGCTCACTTGTGGCCTTGCTCGAAATACTTTCGCACTCAAACGAAATATCCTAACACTCAGTGACTTAATTATGATGATGTAATTGAGTGTTTGTATTGACTGCGGTTGCTATGAGTCATCAGCTAATTTCGTCTGCCGTGAAAACTCTACTGATCGTCATTTGAATTGCTACTCCTCCCACAGTTTTGGAGGTACTTCAAAGGTAAACATTTCAATTTATAGGGTTTAATCAGAGCTATAAAATAATGCAGATAATTGTTTTAAATTTGGTTCAATTTGAATATTATATGGCAAATAATTGGAAAATACAAAAAGTGTGACATTTTTGGGAAAAAGATTCCTAAAATTCAAAGAATCATAAATCAAAAAAAACTTGCAATTTTTCTTCAGAAAATATTTTTAGCTATCTAAATAACATGTTGCTGGTTTAAACTTCTAAATTGTAGGAGAAGCATCATTTTCAATAATGTCCATTTTATTCACTTCTCCCGAAAAAAAAAACTTTCTAATAAAATACTAAAAACACACAAATTTAAAACAATCGTTGCATCATTTCACACCTAGGGCGAAAATTTCAATTTCAATTTTAACGTTGATGACTATATTTCTATTTTGGACGAAAACCTGAAAGTATCAGCTAATAGTTTGAGACTTGGAAGGCGGTGGGTATTTCAACAAGACAATGACCCAAAGCACACAGCCAAGTCTACAACTAGCTGGCTCCAAAGAAATAAGATAAATGTGCTGCCATGGTCTTCGATGAGTCCCGATCTCAATCTTATTGAAAACTTGTGACAGGTATTAAAAGTCAACATCAACAAGAGATCTCCAAAGAATCTTCAGGAATTGAAACGCATCGCCATTCAAGAATGGAAAAATGTTTCATCTGAAACTACGGAATAGCTTGTCAAAAACTATAATAAAAGGCTTTTAAATGTTATGAAGATAAAAGGTCAAGCTATTGATTATTAAAAATGTACTCAAATGATATATTAACTTCAATAAAGTGTAATACTACACACTGTTTAAATATTGTTGTCTTATCGTGTTTCTGAAGTTCAGAGTGTTGAATCTTTTAAAAATTACAGTTTGTTCTAGAAACTTCGTATTATTGTCACCAATTTGTGCTTCACACCCTGTGAAAATCTTATGCCTGTGGCAACAATTGTTTTAAAGTAATTTTAGAAAGTTTTGAAAGACGAGGGGTGTACGAATAATTTCTTCTCTAACTGAATGTGCCATATAATGCTTAACCCCACTCTCGACCCTAATGATCATTTCAGGTGGTGGTTGTAACAGTTCGTCAAATTCGGCTCCCTAACGTCTATAATTGCCCATTTTAATCTTGAAATAACAGGTCATTTTATTCATTTCAGCTGAGAAGCTTGTGGACTGACGAGAGGATACAGTTTGTCCAGCTCGTGGAGGAGCTGCAAAAGAATGAAATTACGGAGGACATCTGGTATCCTAAATACCGCATTGAGCCCCTCATCTTCAACGATGAGATCGACTACCACAACGGCAACCGCTCCATCTCGAACTTCTACGCCAGCCTCACGGCCCCTGGGCCTCTCACCACCATCCTCACCCAGAGAAGTAGTCTTTTCTTCTTTAATTTTATGTCATTGTCACTGGTGTTTTCGCCCCACCAAAACAAGGCGTTTTATTTTTTAGGAAGAGGTACAATTTATTCGAGAAACCCGGTCAAAATCAATTCAAGATACGCTCTGAGATCGTTTATTGGTAGCATTCTTTACGAGTGTTAAAGAATATATTCATTTTTCTTTCAGATCGGCAGATTGAAGAAGAGATCAGAGGTCAGAGAGAGATCGGCATGAGAAGAAGAGACATATTTGCTTGCTTGCTTGTTTTGCTGATCGATTGGTTGCATGCATGCTTGGTTGGTTAACTTGTCCCATCAAAGAGTCAAACAAATTCTTTCCCAGTGTTAAAAATTCGAACATAGTAGCCACCATTGTAAATTAGAATAAAAATGCATAAGGGATGTTTCGAAAAAATTCATACATACTTTGACATGTCATGGACACATAATTTTCCAACCTACAAGGTGACCTTAATGAGAGATGTAAATTTAAGGCTAAATATACCTTTAGGTCAAAAGTGTTCTACCGTGACATTAAATAGTCAAACCGAATACCTTCACCAAAGGTTCATTTCTGGGAATGATTCACAGTTTGTTCTGTCACCACTTAGAATTGCAAATATACGTCTTTTTAAGCCTACTGGAGTAGCGTGATGAGAACAAGGATCATGCAAATTGGTGAGGGGCTTACTTCAACATTCAGTCAGTGTCAGCATTAAGACCTGTCCTAATATTCCTGCAGAGCGTTTGTTCGGCGCACAAATAGTTCACGAAGAAGTAGTTTCTTTCACGTTTTACTGCGACTTCGACCTCATGGTGTACCCATTCGGTGTGTACCCGTGCCAGTACAACATCAGCATGGAGGACGAAGGCCCCAATGACCCCTACTTCAACATGTCTGTGAGTTCTCGGTTTCAGTAAATTTTAATTTCGGTGCAGATGTAGGGTCACACGATGTGCTTTTTGCACCTGATCATTTTACTTCAAAAAATTGAACAGCTATTCTTCAACCTGACATTCTTTCGTCTCGATAGACACTGCTAGTCACACTTGGTGTCTGTTAAATCTCTCCTCTTAAGTTTAAATTATTAGAATGTCTGCCTCCCTATATTAACCCGTGACCTACATTAGTTAATCCAAAACAGAATAAATCTTGATGATTCATTTTTGTATCATCAGAATGCTTGATCGTTCAGTATTAACGAACCCATTTTTTGGAACATTTTAAACCATATGAAATACATTAACTTATCAGAAATAGATGTTCTCACTGAGGTGGACTTACATAAAACTCACAAGTCGCTTGTAATGTGGCGACCTGGTAATTCGTAAGCGGCCAAGCTTGGGTGGCCATTAAAGTGCACGCAGTACACGTAGAACACGTAGTACACGTAGAGCAAGCCAAACTGAACGCTACAAACGTTCAATGTACTATCAAGTTCAACTAGGTGAATTATAAAAACTGATTGTATGAAGATACATTTAATACCAGTGTAGTCTGTTAAAATAAGTCAGGTCAGATAGGTGAGATGATAATAAACTTGATTTGTCTTATACAACAGATGCCCTTTAATTCCCTCTTTATTTGTCGTATCGTAAAATTATGATATATTCAATTTCGTGCACGAACTTCATCATCAACGCATTCAACGAAATATTTTCGTAAAAAATATCTCGTACAAAAGTAAAACTAATGGGTTAAACTTGAGCGCGGTGAAAAAGATAGAAGCACAAATATTTATCAACGAAGTAACCAGTTGACATGTTTTCACATACTTTTCGCCGGCGGTAGTAGTAGTAGTTGTACAAATGATATCTTCTTGTAACCCGTTTGTGTGATCATAACTAAAATATATCCAAGCCACATTTCTTATTTTGGTCATCCACATTGATTTCCATTGATTTTTTTTGTCGCCTTATGTGATTCTTGTTCTTGAAACTTTATACTGTCCGGAAAGAGATTATCATCCCTCAATTATTACTCAAAATTATCAAAACATATCAAATTCAATTTGTATTTGCATTATCAGGGTACATTTACGTAAAATATATTCAACAGGCCATGACTGAACTGAAATAGCTGAAGAATATGAAAAGATTGACTTTTCATTTATGCACCCAATGAGTGCTACACTTGCTCGCACCACTTGTGCGGCACATAAAGTGCGCACATTTGCTGAGTGCTAACTTGCCGTACTTGTTCCCGCCACTAGAGCTGAACATAAAGTGCGCACATTTGCTGAGTGCTAACTTGCCGGACTTGTTCCCGCCACTTGAGCTGAACATAAAGTGCGCACATTTGCTGAGTGCTAACTTGCCGGACTTGTTCCCGCCACTTGAGCTGAACATAAGTGCGCACATTTGCTGAGTGCTAACCTGCCGGACTTGTTCCCGCCACTTGAGCTGAACATAAAGTGCGCACATTTGCTGAGTGCTAACTTGCCGGACTTGTTCCCGCCACTTGAGCTGAACATAAAGTACGCACATTTGCTGGACCGCCAGGGCACCTCGCTGGAACTGCCCGTCCAGACCCTGTCGCTGTTCACGGCCCGCTACTGCGCCCTCACGGCGGACGCGGACAACGTCACCACGCCTCGCACTGTCACCCTCACGGTGTGTAGGGATGCGTGTAGGTGTAACGTTAGTTCTAAACTATAGCCGACAGAAAATCATTTTACCTTTTTGCTTGGCGCAAAAAAATTTCTGAAAAACTTTATGAAGCAAATTATAGATTTTCTAATGATTTGTGCTAATAGAGTAAATTTTGCTCAAATCTTAGGTGAGACAATTTGGAATCTGCAGTACATCGTTATGTGAGCTATGTTTCTAGTGCGACTATTTAGTTAAGTGCTCGTAGGCAGTTCATAAATCGTTTAGAAAAGTACCAAGATGAAGGTACAACGAATTGTACGTCGTTGCCAAGTCTCTCAAAATTCGCACCAACTTGAAAGTCCGTTGTACACCAACGACTCAGCAGCCAGTTCCTGCACTAAGAGTACAACAATTTTAGACAATTTAATCAATTTATTTATCAAAAGCTGTACATCAGTATTCGTCGTAGCTACGTGCTGAAGTGTAGGTTCTTGTTCGTCAGCTTGGCTGCGCTACGTGATATAATCAAAACATCTGAGTTACGATTTTGCGTAAGCGAAGATTTTCGACATTCCATGGTTGACTTGAGTTGCGACCATCTGCCTTCAGCGAAAATGTAATAAATGACTTAATTGATGACTGTTGCGGTTTCGACGCTAGTAAGCGATGAACATAAGTGAAATTAGTGAAACATTATTTACCAAGCTATATTTATTTAAGAGATTATTTCTCTTCTGTTCAGAATATCAAAAGTTGGATGGGTTGTGATTGCGCTTAGTAAGTCTTTTTTTACCTGAAATTTAATTCAATTGTCTCTATTCATAACTATTTATTTTCTTAAACTATTTTTCAATGGTATTTCTTATGTTGATTTCAAGTTGTTCATAGGTGCATATTCACAATGCTTGAAAATGCGAAGGACTGGAAAAACTAAACCCATACATTTCATTATGAATCATATCTAAATTTAAAGTTGACTCTTATCATATCTTTGTGTTAAAATGGTAGCACTGCTCTAATCACGAACTAATTTCACGATGATAAACATTTAGTGACATCTTGCACATGCCCATGTTTCAACTGCTGTCAACCGCCTGCCACGAAGAACTTTGCCGCTATGGTTGAAATGGTGATTGGAATTAAAAAGAAAAAAAAATTTATTGCACTGGATTCCACAATTCGTCCCATTTCACCCTTCATCAGCAAAATCATATTTGTGCCTTTTCAAATCCCATCTGCTAGTTACAACGTTGATAAAGAATGACTCAATGATCGCCTCGTGTTGATATAAGTCTGCTTTACGATTGTTTTTCCGAGGTCAAAAACTTGAAAGTCGTATGACGAATATGAATTGCTCTCGTAAATCATGCAAATCGAAAATGCTTATTTCATTCGGTATGTGGAGAAGAACAGCCTTTCAATCACCACACTAGCACCTACCTGAGCTCGTTGTCTATGATGGTGTAATCGTAATAATCATCACAGCTCGGTGAAACATAAACACAAAATTCATATTTCTAGAGATCCAGTTATGACCATAATGAAATGAAAAGTTGGACGTTCATGGGTGCAGATCCAGAATCCACTGGCTCCGAAATCAAGTAATTCTATAATTACCAGCATCAATTTCTGCCAACATTATCTGCAACTTTCATGTTTTGCATGCGCAAGTGTGAGGACAAAAAACTGAGGAATGAAAAATAGACCACCATAAGCATGTGAATTTGTGGTCATATTTTTTGCAGTGACAGGCTTCGTTTCCTCCGCAGGTGCTGCTTGAGAGCCTGTACGGCGGCTTCATCCTGAGCATCTTCATGCCGTGCTTCACCATTAACGCCATTGGCGTGACGACTCTTTTCTACGCCTACGACAACTTCCAGTGAGAAAAAGAATGAGCACAGCATGAGTTAAATTTTAAAAAATTAGCTACGTTAGCGAAATGAAAAAGAAATATCACGCCGTCATTCATAAACGACTATACCCTAACAATATTCGAAAACTACTGGCAGTCGCTTATAAAAGAACCTAATGTTCTATGGGTGTGTGCGGGCGTGTGTAAATCAGTGAACCCTTCGATTTGGGAAGAAAATGTTTGCAAAGTTCCATAAATTCATTTATTGGACGAAGGAAAAGGTTGGAAATGTACCGAAAAAAAACTCGAAAACAGTTTAACCTATAAAATGCGAAATGTTCTGTGCCCGGCATGTTACCGTAGTTACAATCCAGTTTGGTAGGACTTGAGGCATTCCTGAATTGAGGATGAAGAGCGCAAAATAGTAAATCACGGTCTATTGTCCAAAAAACTCCATTATTCGAGGCCCTGCATTACAGTGCGTACGATATAAACACCAGCGTGTCTTGTTTAACTTATCCAAACTTGACGAGAGGGGGAAATAATACGGTACTGCAGTCGATCTTGCAATTATTTATCATCTCATGAAAATCTAAACTTACACGGGCGAAAAAATTTTCCCGGTTATTCAGCTGATACGAACATTGATTCAAATACTCATGAATCACAGGAAAGGAATAACTAGAACTAATTTTCATCTTTTTGAGTTGATGTTCGCATTAGATGATCTTCAACTCGAAAATTGACTGTATTTGACCATATACAACCGGTGTAACTAATATCTAACCGATTTTACGATGGCTGGCAGAATCTTTATGGCATGAACTGAATTTGAATATCACAGATTGAGACTGGAAATGACTCCATTCATTAGTACATAAGTCATGAGGTTAAGTCCTGATTTTCATCCACCCACTGCAAAACGGCACACATAAGCAATTTAAACATTGATATGGTTACTGATAAACATTGATTTTTTACGATTAGCTTACATTCATTTCGGCTTCAACTTGGCGTTAGAAGTCTGAGCTTTTCAAAGTCATGTGTTGGACATAAACAGAAGTCAAGTTCTCCCATAGGACCTTGCAAGTACTAGACGAGAGATATACAGTACATGTGCGAGAACTTCGTACTTTACTTAAGAATAAATTCCGACTGCAATTATTTGGATATTTGAAGTATTATTTAAGGATAAAACAACTTGAATGAAGCAAGATTATTTGTATCATGTAAAGCCATTTCCGGTTCAAAGCATTGTACTAGTGTGCAAATTTGTATATACTACGCAATCTATCAAAAGAGTTTCGTCAGTAGTCTGGCCTTAAATCGAAACAAAGATACCAAGAGCGTACACAATCAGATAAAATCAAATAAAAATGAAAAAATTGTTTACTCTGATCTTATTTTATCCGGCGACTATGTTTTTTTAGGAAAACCTATTGCATTCTTTCAGGGACCGCATCACCGTGACACTGTCATGCCTCATCGTCGAGGCCGGCCTGTACGCTCAAGTGACCGAAATCGTGCCCATCTCCGCGGCTCCAAAATTTATTGACGCTTTCTTTTTCTATTCCATCACACGTCTCTTCTTTTCGTGTTTGAGCCACGTCTGCACGTACCGTTTTCTAATTCGTTTCAACAACTGTAGAGCTGAGTCCAATCAGAGGCTAGCAAAAAATGCGGTATTGGCGAATTGCAAAACCGACGACGAGCGCCCTCGACTTTTCAATGTCAAACCCAACCTCATAACTCCAGCAACCGTGCGTGACAATAAAGATGATGATTCTGAAAAAAATCCCAAGTCTTCATCCGTGGCGTGGGGAAATTGTGACGCTAATGAAAAGAAGCTTGAGAGACGCTATCTCACGTTCAGGATTTGCTACTACGCTGGAGTTATTTTTGGACTTGCTCTTGATGGAATATTCCTGGCGGGGAGCTTCTATTTAGCTCATAACAGTTGGACGGCTGTGTACGACGCCTATCCTTCTCTCAGGCTTTGCTCGTAAACACTTTCATGAGCTCAACGCATGGCTGAGACCTTGTATCTGAAGTCAGAATCTTGCCCTCGAGCTGTAACGTCCAAGTGCTCAGTAAATTCCTGAAGCTTCGTTTGAACAGTGATTCAAGACAAACTCTTTTTGCTTAATTCTCGGTCGCTGAACGTCTCGCTTTGCATGACTTGTTCCGAATATCCTGCTCGAGTACCTGACTTTCCCCGCAACGAAAGAGCTGAGTCGTTCGTCCCATTAGCAAACATGCGTATATACAATATCCTTCCTCGAATTTTGACTAATTTTCTGCGACATAGTGTTACCATCTAAGCTTGCTGTAGAGTAGGTTTCATTTCCTGCATTCCTCGATAAGTACAGTGGCAGAACAACGTTGAGTGGCTCTTGCTATGGACTTTCACGTCAAATTGCACGTATTATCTCACTAATGTAGGAGTTTAATGTGAAGCTATATAGAGCTTTGCGACACGGTAATAGCACACTTAGCAAATTAATGGTTAATTCTGTAATGTAAGATGCGGATAAAGGATTATGTATTGGACTTTTGACTTCTCATATAGTGGATACATCGGCACTTTGTGTACTTTTCTGTGCAACTTCTTTCTTGTACGACTTAGCAATTTAATGTGATAATAATAATCTTTCGGTGAAAATATTTCGATTTTAATGCGTAAAATAAACCGATGAAAAGTACATTCTGAAGAACTATTTTGAAGAAAGGTTACGAACGTCATTTTCGAGGTGGTTGTATTAATCGAAAACACCTTTTTCGTGTTTTTCCAAAATGATGCTTATAAGTAATACCTTTTACTACTAAGCGTTGAGTTCCGAAAAAAATTGAGCAAAAACTGTTCGGATGACAACAAAACTTGATCAGAGCTGTAATTTTGCATGAAAAAGTAATTACATCCCTCTATGTCAGCATCAATTATTTCGGCGGTATTAATTTCGAGTTTTTTGCATTTGCTATGATATAAAATGGTAAATAAATATATATATATATATATGCAGAGCATTACTTATGGAAGAAAAGAGTACTTTTCTTCGTCATGTTCATGTTCAGATGCATGAGTTTCAGGGGGCCAAATCAAAATGATCATTAGGCCCTTATAAAATACAAAAAATTCGTAAGTCAAGCCCCCATAATCACTACATTGGTACTTTGGCCAGCGAGTCAAAGCAATCATCGTGCACATAAGCCACCAGTGATAGCGCATAATTCTTTAACGAATCATTGTGGCCGTTAACTACTTGTTGCAATCAGTGACTCGTAGATCAGTTGCGCCCTCACATTCTAGCAAAGACACCCAGTGACTTTTAGACCTTAATCATCACCCATTAGGGACCCATTTACTCTTAGACCGCCATCATCATCGATTAATGATACCCATTTACTCTTAGACCCCGTCATTACCCATTAACGATATCCAATGACTCCTAGAGCTCCATCACCATCTAGTAATGATAGCCATTGTCTTTTAGACCCCATCATCACCCTATAATAATACCCAATGACTTTTAGACCACGTCATCACCCATTATCGATACCCAGTGACTGCTAGACCGCCATCACCCTCCACTAACTATACCCAGTGACTCCTAGACCGTCATCACTCGCCACTAACGATACCCAGTGACTCCTAGACCGCCATCACCATCCACTAACGATACCCAGTGGCTCCTAGACCGCCATCCACTAACGATACCCAGTGGTTCCTACGCCACCATCGCTCTTCACTAACGATACCCAGTGGTTCCTACGCCGTCATCCACAAACGATACCCAGTGGTTCCCACACCACCCTCCACTAACGATACCCAGTGGCTCCTACACCACCCTCCACTAACGATACCCAGTGACGCCCAGCACCAACATGGTGGCAATGAGGGCGGCGTAGGCGTAGTAGCCCCAGCGCACCTTGCGCCCCTGCCTCAACTTCCACTGCCGCTCCATCCTCTCGAAGTCGCGCACGCTCAGCGTCGACGCCTTCACCAGCCCCCACACCTGCTGCGTCGCCTCCTGCAGCGGCCGCACCTCCTCCTGGAGCAGCCGGCACTCCGGCCCTCTCGACACCTGGATAGTGTGACGACTTGTTGTATTGCTGTCGCTTGTAATATTGATGACTGTTGTAATATTGCAGATTGTTGTAATATTGCAGATTGTTGTAATATTGTGGACACATATAATATGCAGACAATTGTAATATTGCAGATTGTTGTAATATTGCGGATACCTGTCGTATTGTGGACACTTGTAGTATTGTGACAAATTGTGATATTGCTGTCACTTTTAATACTGCAGACTTTTGCAATATTGCAGTCGCCAGTAGTATTGTGGAAACTTGTAACATTGCGAAAACTTGTATTGTGGACACTTGTAATATTGCAGACTCTTGTAATATTGTGCAAACTTGTTATATTTCAAACATTTGTAGTATTGCAGTCGTCTGTAGTACTGTGGACACTTGTAATATTGCGGTACACTTGTAGTGTAGACACTTATAATATTGGGGACACATGTAATAATGCGGACAATTGTTGTATTGTGGACATGCAATTATAATATTGCGGACGCTTGTAATATTGTGGATTCTTGTTATGTTGCGGATACTTCTAATATTGCAAACACTTGTAATATTGCAGACGCATGTAATGCTGAAGACACCTGTAATTTTGTGGTCATCGGTAATACTGTGGACACTTTTAATACTACTTACACCTGTAATATTGAGCTGTGCCATCAAGTTACTTCAAACGCTAATTATTTATTTGGCACCTGGTGCAGGTAAATGTTTCGTGTTAGAATGTGTTCGATGTGAGGAATTAGTAGAGAAGCGATGGCTTAAATGCTTTCAATAATAATTCATTATTCATATTTTAAATGGATTTTTGAATAATTTGGAAATAAGGGTCTCTACTGATCACTCCATTTTCACAACCGCTTCCTAATTACGATAAATTTAACTTTTTAAACTAAAGAACTCCTAGCTTCATGAAATAATTTTATTTACTATCGGCGATGTTGGGTTCTTGAATGATTATCCCCAAACTATGCAGCATCACCTTTTGCGAATCTGAACTTGTATGGATAAAGTTAACCCGACTCATTCAACTGATTCAACGAATTAATGATTCAATCATTCAACTAATTCTTCGCTCGTTTCATTCAAGGTGATATTTTTTGACTCAAGAATCGAATGTCTATGCAATTCATAAAGAAAATTCCAGTTGAAAATAAAATTCCTTCTGAAAATGAAATTCTTTATGAAATTAAAATTCGCCTTGAAATGAAAATTCGTATTTAAATTTAAAAATTTTCATCGAAATTAAAATTCCTATTAAAATTATAAATTGTGAAGCACGTCATTCTATTTAAGAGCCACTGTATGCTGTGTACTCTATATATTGTTCTCTTCTCTGTGCAACACATTTCACTGTTAATTTCAACATAAACGCCGGAAATTAATGTCTTCACAAAATAAATGAAAAACCGTGTGTGATCGAATAATTTTCTAAAAAATTATGATGATGCAACATCCTACCCACACTCACTAATCCATTTTCAATTTAAATTCTCTAATAAATCGTTTATCCAAACCCTCTAACGACCTTTCGAAGAGTAGGAAACGAGACCTAGAAGTTTTAAATGTATGCTGACAGGGGGCACTTTAAAATTGCCTCAATGGCCACCTCACTCTACCTGCGAATAGTCTCAATGGCCTCCTCACTCTACCTGCAAACTGCAGGCAGCCTGCCTGAAGTAGCGGGCGGCCTTTTTGTAGCGACGCAGGCTGACGCACAGCTTGCCCTGCTGCAGCAGGCTGAGGCCGTAGTGCAGGCCGTACTCTCCGCAGTAGTGCCTGCACCGAACGGAAAATGGAACACATTTTTATTGATCGATTGATAGTAACGATCGAGTGAAGTTTGTCAAAGAAGACATTTTTATTGATTGATCGATAGTAACGATCGAGTGAAGTTTGTCAAAGAAGACATTTTTATTGATTGATCGATGGTAACGATCGAGTGAAGTTTCGCAAAGGAGACATTTTGATTGATCGATCCATAGGAACGATTGAGTAAAGTTTCTCACAGAAGACATTTTTATTGATCGGTCCATGGTAACGATCGAGTGAAGTTTTTCAAAGAAGACATTTTTATTGATCGATCCATAGTAACGATCAAGTGAAGTTTTTCAAAGAAGACATTTTTATTGATCGATCCATAGTAACGATCGAGTGAAGTTTTTCAAAGAAGACATTTTTATTGATCGATCCCTAGTAACGATCGAGTGAAGTTTCTCACAGAAGAGATTTTTATTGATCGATCCATGGTAACGATCGAGTGAAGTTTTTCAAAGAAGACATTTTTATTGATCGATCCATAGTAACGATCGAGTGAAGTTTCTCACAGAAGACATTTTTATTGATCGATCCATGGTAACGATCGAGTGAAGTTTTTCAAAGAAGACATTTTTATTGATCGATCCATAGTAACGATCGAGTGAAGTTTTTAAAGAAGACATTTTTATTGATCGATCCCTAGTAACGATCGAGTGAAGTTTTTCAAAGAAGACATTTTGATTGATCGATCCATGGTAACGATCGAGTGAAGTTTTTCTAAGAAGACATTTTTATTGATCGATCCATGGTAACGATCGAGTGAAGTTTTTCAAAGAAGACATTTTTATTGATCGATCCCTAGTAACGATCGAGTGAAGTTTCTCACAGAAGACATTTTTATTGATCGATCCATAGTAACGATCGAGTGAAGTTTCTCACAGAAGACATTTTTATTGATTGATCCATAGTAACGATCGAGTGAAGTTTTTCAAAGAAGACATTTTTATTGATTGATCCATAGTAACGATCGAGTGAAGTTTTTCAAAGAAGACATTTTTATTGATTGATCCATAGTAACGATCGAGCTGTGCACGCAGCGTTTCAAAGCTCAAACTCTCCTTTCAAAGCTAAGAATTGCTTTGAGAGGAGAGTGAGGGAAGTGCTAGCATTCAGTAGAAGAGTTCCTCTGTTTAGCTTTTGTCAAATAAGAGTGGACATTTCCTGCGCGGTTATTCCATGCACAACTTAGCATAACAATTTTATCTGCAAATTGCAAATTACTCTAGGATTGTGGAATCGCGCTAATGTATTTGTACAACATGCAAGGGCAAAAGTTTTCTGCAGAAAATTTTCAACTCGTCTACATTTTGAATCACGATTTAATTATTTTAAACTTTGCTGAAGTTGAACTGTAGCTCTCTGATGACATCTTTCTCTGCTCAGCACCTAACCGGAGCTTCTTGTTATTGCACTGGATTCATCGCTAACGGTAAATATTTTAAACCAATTTTATCTGTACTGTCTTTTCGTATTTTAGAGAGGAGGGAGGGAAACAAAAGGAATGAGATGAAATCATCATATGATAGAAGATGAATTCGTTTTGAATATTCATCTACGAAAAGAAATAATAATCACGTATTGCAAAATGATATAGTTGTAAACATTCGTCTACCTGTGCACACCACTTACGAAAGAATCTCAGTCCTGGAATTAAAATAATACAATTCAAGAATTCTGAATGTAATTGACAATTACAATGAAAAAATAATGTAATCAGTAGGTCACAATACATCATAAACAAGCCGTGCACTTTTAACAAGACAGAGCTCCCTCTAACACGCCAAGTAAGACACAACAGTTGTGTCAGGACCATTTTTGAATGCTTTACGCAGGAAAATGAGGCTCTCCTATAGACATGAAACTACAAAGCCCTCCCGCGTAATGCATAAGAGACATTTGTACAGCACATTTGAGCTAGAGATTCAGTTTTAATTGAACAAGAAATAATTAGTTATTGAGTGGCTAAAAGTTTCAATTAATTCTTGCAGCGATAGTTCTTCTTTTTATCAAAATAAAGAATATATTAACAAATTCATGTTGTTTAAACAATTATGCATCAATTTAATCGCACCATCAATACATCATTAAAGTCATGACATTCATTGAACAGGTTGAAGAATAACTACATATTTATGGCCCGACTTAGTACAGTGAACTTCTAGGGCATCTTACGGAAACTATTTGCTACGTTTGCAATTTCATCTGTTCTAGACCACAAAACTTTACCGTGTATTTAACTGATTGAGAAGTATATTCCAACGCGAAAATTATCTAATTTAATTTACCTTATTAGTTTAGGTTACAAGTGAGAACTGCAAAATAGATTTAGGTTTCATTTATCAAAACCTAAATAAGAAATGACATTCAAGACTTGTATTGAAATGTTCCGTAACAGTTTTCTCCCAGATGATTGAAGCCATTGAGTTCCAAGCCTCAACTTTAATGAAGTGCCAATTGTACTGAGATCATATTTTGTTTCAGTGAGTGAGTTTGAATTTACTCCAGTTTCTAGTTGTACGCTCATGATGGCTCGTCTGAGAAGTCATTATTTACTCAAGCTATTTATCGCCTTCAGCATTCAAAATTTTACACTTCAAGTTGCGCAGTAACGACAGGTAGAAATCTAAGTTCTTGAGAATTCATAGATATTTGAATTTAACCATTCATAAAATCAAGGACTTCGTTTTTACCGTGTAGTCAAATGAAGCAAAATCACTCGCTCCTCACGCATGTCCTTTTTTATTAACAAACGCTAGATAGCACGACCCATCCTTTACACTCAAATATAATTTTTTCATTCCTCGTGTACTAACAAAGAATATATAATCCTTCTCCGACACCCTCATACGAGAGCATATCTGCCACATGTATATACATGCCCACACCTAACACGACTTTACATGGATCCTTCATTCAACTTACAAGGGATGCTTCACCCACCTTACACGGGATGCTTCACCCACCTTACAAAGGATGTTCCCCATTATAAGGGATGCTTACAAGGGATAATTCACCCATCTTCCACGGGATGCTTACAAGGGATGCTTCACCCACCTTACAAGGGATGCTCCACCTTCCAATCGATGCTTCACCCACCTTATTCCATCGATGTTAAGCTCAGCAAATCTGAGAGCCCATGCGGCGTACCCAAGTCTCACGGCTGCCCCAGTCGCGGCCTCCAGCAGGCGGACGCGGTGCACGCTGAGGGGATGCATCAACATCCTGGTGTGGCCGCCCTCCTGCTTGCTCTGACGCCGCCGCACCTGGGCGATGGCATACCTCACCACGTGCCTCAGGTCTTCTGCGTCTGTCAGGCGTGGTTAAGGCAAATCAAAAATGATATTTCAGCCTGAAGATGATGTTTCTGCCTGAAAATGACATTTCAGGAAAATGATATTTCAATGTTTCAAGATGATGTTTCTGCATCGAAACGTCACTTTTTATAGGCTTTAGAGATTGTGAATTTTTGTTAACGATTGACAGTGTATCAACAAAAAAATGTTGAGTTAATTGCTTTCTACTTTAACATGTGATGAACTGGAACGATCAAACACAGCAAAAGATGCTGTGCGCCTCAGAAAGTTCGTTGTGTGCTGAGCCAACCGGATGTGTTGTTGTCAAATTGAAGTAGACAATCGAAATCTAACAAGATGGACACTTTCTACAAAGAAAGTGATGAGCGAGACTAAGAAAGAATGTATGATGTTGAAAACGTGTAGCTCCCTAAATTTCAAATCGCTTTGTCACCTAGCAAGGTATTTTCTCAGCTGTGGTCATAAATGAGCATCACACGCACACTTCAGTTATGAAATCTTGTGGTATGTCACCTCAGAGATGTTGTGTGCATGTTCATCCCACAGGTTCAACTCTGTGGTTGGAGTTTTTGTTGACTAGAACTGGAATCTCGGAACAAGTTCTATGTGGAAAATCTTTAAAATAGAACTTACATTGGCTAAAACAACGCGCCGAAAACTATACCAAACATATGAAGTCAGAGTATGAGAAGGAATTCCTAATCGCAACAGTACATTACAGGTAATACAATTTGGTAACAACAGGTGGAAACAGAGGCATCGTTATTAAGATTCACAGACTTAGGAGGTTCTTCCATTCAAAGGACAACGTAAAATTCACAGACATACCAAATTCGTCCATTGAAAGGACAACGCAAAATACGATCATAAAAATAAGTGTCGCGCTGCAAAGGATACTTTCGGGGTACTCGTAATAGTCAAACACTCGTTCGTATTCATCCACCAGTTGCCAGTAACGGTCAGCGATATCAGGAGGGAAATCCTGATAGCGACAACGAGGGCACTGGAGCTGTGGGTTGGCCTCAAGAGGCACTTCGACGGAATCTGCCTCTCGGGCTGGTATCTCGACCGGGTACGAGCAGCGGGGGCTACCTGCTCAACAATAATGTTTTCCCTGCATTATAGCCACTGTGAAATTTACCACATCAATAACTCATTCGGCCATTTTTAATTTATTTTTGTTTTTTATTTTTTCGTTCTGATATCGTCTATTCCATCCTATTCTTCTATAACAGTATCAATACACTGCTCCCTGGAAAGTTACCGCAGTTGAGGCTGGACTCGACGGCCTCGAGGTACTCGTCAGCACAGCGGTCGCAGCGGCACTCGAAGCCGTAGCCTGAGAGCAGCTGCTGCTGCCGCGTTGCTCGAGGTAAGAACAAACTGATGTAGCTGTGCTGGAACTGTGTAGCGAGGTCGTGAGAGATGTGAATGTTGGAATCTATATATAACGCAATGAATGAATGAATGATGAAGGATTTATTAATAGGCTGGAACTGTCCAACGTGATCATGAGCAATGTCAACGTCGGAGTCTATAGCGCGATACATGAATGATAAACGAGCTATGTAGCTTTCGAAGATATAAACGCTCGAGGAGCATTCTGAGAACTTGACTATTCATTGGATTTTAGTGTGGTGCAAAAGATGGAATCATGGAAATATGAAGAAATCAATCTTTTGGTTCTGTTGTCTTACTGAAAAACGAAGCTTACCAAATGCGATGAGTTGACAGTGGATTGTCACGAAATTAATGGCACCAGTGTAGCCACAAAGAACAAAAACGTCAAATGATTGACTTTGTGAGATTAATCAAATAACCTCATGAAGTAAGTAACTCATTGTATTATTATCTTTAATGGAGAGTAGAGAGCTTAAAAGGTATCATGCTGTGTAACTATATACATGCAACGGACTGTAGTTTGTATGTTTTTGATGAGTTTCCTTGCACCACTCTACTTTTACAAGGAAGGGGAAAAATTAATAAAATCGGCTGAGAATTTTTATATATTCCGAAGAGAATCACACTCACCCAAGACTCTGGTGAAATCTTCAAATCACAAAGTGGTGTAGCTTTCAGTGTTGAGACCGAGAGTAGGTGAAATGTTCAGAATAGAGGCCCAAAAAATAACTCAAATCCATAAAATTCATTATTTTGCTCCCTAAGAAAGACTCCTCTATGTTTCTCTTGCGACATAGACAATCAATCATTGAGTTATCTCTTTATGCGGACCTCAACTTGTACGGCGGATAAAAAATTAGTCCCAGTAATCCAAAGTTATTCATTAGTCAAACCAAATATCTCATTAGATAAATAAAACAATCTAATTTTTATCAGCAAAAAGTTCCAGTTCGCCTAAAATGATCGTAAAATGATGATGATCTTAAGATGATTATTCGTAAAATTCGAGGTTCGCACAAGATGATAGATCTCCAGGACCAAGTGTTATGTCTAGGCTAAGGGTTCCCAACCTGGGGTGCTCGAGCCCCTGTGGTGCGAGACGATATTTCAGGGGGTGCGAGACAAGTGCAGGTAAATGCTAATAGGATATTGGCTGTACGTTGGTCTTTTTATACCAGGGGGTGCAAGGCTCGAATGAAAGTTCCTTAGAGATGCGAGGTTTGAATTGAATTTTTTCAGGCAAAAGCCCTTCGAATGAAATTTCTTCAAGGGTACGAGGTTCAAATGAAATTTCTCCACGAGTCCGAGGTTTAAATGAAATTTCTTCAGGGTTGCGAGGCGAAAAAAAAGAAGGGAGCGCCTGTATCTATGCTTCGGTGCAGGGTTGCCAGATGTGGCCTAATTTTAGCCAAAGTGGCTAATTTTCATGAACTGTGGCTAAGGAAAATTTTTAAATGTTAGCCACCTTCATTTTGGCTAATTGTGGCTAATTTACTGAGTGTTAATAACATTTATTTAATAAATCCGATGGAATTATACTAAA